>JANJGN010000057.1:1570000-1672500 GCA_026770705.1 Isurus oxyrinchus | reverse complement strand
AAAGCCAGCTAACACAGGGCAAACCTCATTATACAATATGGCACAGCACAGACCGATATTAATCCTCCCTGCCCCAGTCTCTGCTTCTCTCTCTCTCTCTCTCTCTATCTCTCCATCCCACCTCCCTTCACTCTGTCTGCCTTTCTCTCCCCACAGTTTGTGTTCTCTTGGCATCTGTCTCTCCCCAGTTTGTGCTTTTCTGTCTCTCTCTCTCTCTCTCTCGCTCCGTCTCTCTCTCTCCCCGGTTTGTGTTTCTCTTTCTTCCCTGGTTTCTCTCTCAAAACTCACAGGACTTTGGGATGATTTTGGTTGGTTAGAATGCCATCATTCTCAGTACCAGTGATAAAGTGGTGTTTCCAGTGAGGGGGTTGTGAAAGCCAGGGTATGGAGCACACATCAACCACAAAAATAGAGACACTTTCTCCCAAGTCAACAGCAGCAGCAGTACTGGAGAGACACATCAACCCTTCCAGGAGAGTAGTCAGTGATCAGAGGGACACAGATTGAAGATAACTGATAAAAGAGCCAGAGAGGGAGATGAGCAGAATTTTATTTATATGATGTGGAATGCGCTGCCTGAAAGGCCAGTGGAAGCAGATTTAATAATAACATCAGAGGGGGAATTGGATAAATACTTGAAATGAATCACAGAACCACAGAATTTTAATGGTACAGGAGGAGGCCATTCAGCCCATCGTGTCTGCACCGGCTCTCCAAATGAGCATTATGACCTAGTGCCATTGCCCTGCCTTTTCCCTGTACCTTTGGAAATTGTTTCTATTCAAATAATCACCTAATACCCTATTGAATGCCTCACTTGAACCTGTCTCCACCACACTTCCAGTCAGTGCGTTCCAGACCCAAACCACTCGCTGTGTGAAAAAGGTTTTTCCTCACATCACATTTGCTTCTTTTGCAAATCACTTTAAATCTTTCCTCTCTCGCTCTTGATCCTTTTACGAATGGAAACAAGCTTCTCCCTGTCGACTCTCTCCAGCCCCCTCATGATTTTGAACATCTCCATCAAATCTCCTCTACCAAGGAAACATTTGCAGAGGCTATGGGGAAAGAGCAGGGGGTGTGGGACTAATTGGATAGCTCTTTCAAAGAGCCAGCACAGACACAATGGGGTGAATGGCCTCCGACTGTTCTATATGATTCCATGATGTGGTAATATCAAGGGAGACAGCTGTGGTAACAGCACAGCTCATTGACTGGGTGGAGCTGACAATTTCTTTGGGAGAGATTGGGTGGAAATTCAGATAAGACACTCGGCGGACAATGGTTGTATGTCATTTCCCTCATTGCTTACCCCACCTTGACTTCCTTTGTTCTCTGCCCTCTGACGGTTTATGACTGAAACTGGACACCAGTTTGGGTGGGTTGTTTCAGCTTGTTGACATTAAAAAAATGAATTGTTGATACAGAGAAACTGGAGGAGGCCATTCAGCACATTGTGACTATTATCCCATTCCATTAGATCTTCACTAATCTGTACCTCAACCCCATCTACCCATTTCTATTCCATATGCCTTGATACACCCACCCAACAATATCCATCGATCTCAGCCTTGAGAATTGAATCGCTCCCAGTTTTTTTTGAGGGGAAGAGTGCTCCAGATTTCCATTCCCCTTCCTGACCTCACCTCTGAAAGGGCTGGCGCAAGTTTTAAGAATTTGTCCCCTTGTTCTGGACCGCCCCCACCAGGAGAAATAATATCTATCTACCCGACAGAAACTTCTCATTACTTTAAACATCTCAATCAGACCACTCCTCGACTTTCTATATAGGAAGGCGCTCAGAGAAGGTTCACTCAGCTGAATCCTGGGAAGAAGGGGATGTGTCTTATGAGGAAAGGTTGAGCAGGTTGGGCCGAAACTCATTGGAGTTGAGAAGAATGAGAGGTGATCCTGTTGAATCTAACCAGATTCTGAAGGGGTTTCACAGGGTAAATACTGAGAGGATGTTTCCCCTTGCTTACAAATAAGGCCTCTCCCATTGAAGACGGAGGTGAGGAGAAATTTCTTCTCTCAAAGGTTTTTTGGAATTCTCTTCCTCAGAAATCAGTGGGTCACTGAGTTTATTCAAGGCTGAGTTACAAAGACTTTTGATAGACAAGGAAATAAAGGTTTTTTTTTGGGGGGGGGGGGCGCAGAAGGGGAAGTTGAGTTAAGACACAATCGGATCAGCCGTGATCTTGTCGAATTGTACAGCAGGCTGGAGGGGCTGAGTGGCCTACTCCTGCTCCTAATTCTTATGTTCTTAAATTTAAGACAATAAAAGCTGAGTCTGTGTAACCTGTCCCTGCAATTTAACCCTTTTCACCCCAGGACCATGCTGGTGAATCTGTGCTGTACCCCCTCCACCCCGGGACCATGCTGGTGAATCTGTGCTGTACCCCCTCCAAGGCCAACACTCCTTCCTGAGGTGCGGGGCCCAGAACTGAACCCAGTTACTCCAGATGGGGTCTGCCCAGAGCTTTATATAACTGTAAACTCACCTCCTCCCCTTTGTGTTCCAGCCCCTGGGGTAAAGGATAACATTCTAATAGCTTTTTAATGACACTTTGGGCCCGCCCATTTCTCTTTATGTATTTATGTAACATCTTTGGGTTTTCCTTGATTTTTTTTACCTACCAATAACGTTTCATGCCCGCTCTTTGCCATCTTGACACCCTTTTATAATTTCACGCTTGCAGTTCCGATACTCCTTTACGTTCTCTGCAGTGTTGAGCTCTCCATCCTTGACATAAACATTTTTTTATTCATTCACAGGATGTGGGAGTTCGCTGGCTGGGTCAGTATTTATTCCCATCCCTACTTACCCCTTGAGAAGGAGGTGGGTGAGCTGCCTTCCTGACCCGGGGCAGTCCCTGTGGTGTAGGTACACCCATCCATTACTTTTGTGAATCCTGTGCTTATCCCTTCCAAGGACATGTTTATTCTAAACCCCCTCTATCTCCTCGTTCAATCATTCCCACTGCTCCGGAACGGATGGAAACTTCGACTTATGTTCCTAGTCCATTTTTACCAAATCGTGTCCCAATTTAGTAAAACTGCCCTTTACCTTTTAACTATCTTTGTTAATTCTAACAACTCACTCACAGCAATGTCACCTGTGCATCACACACTCGCTTCCACATCAGAGGGTGCTGCGTTCAACATCTATTCCAGAAACTAAAGGATAAAACCACGGCTTAAACTAGAGTGCCATAATGAGGGAGAGCGGCACTGGCAGAGGGTCAGTACTGAGGGAGAGCTACACTGTCAGAGGGGCAGTAGTGAGGGAGACCACACTGTTAGAGGGTCAGTAGTGAGAGAGTGTTGCACTGTCAGACGGTCAGTTGAAGGGTCTGCAGCACTGTTAGAGAGTCAGTACTGAGACAGAGCCGCACTGTTAGAGCGTCAGTACTGAGGGAGTGCTGCACTGTCAGAGGGTCAGCACTGAGAGAGAGCCGCACTGTTAGAGCGTCAGTACAGAGGGAGTGCTGCACTGTCAGAGGGTCAGTACTGAGGGAGTGCTGCACTGTCAGAGGGTCAGTACTGAGGGAGTGCTGCACTGTCAGAGGGTCAGTAATGAGGGAATGTTGCACTGTCAGAGGGTCAGTACTAAGCGAGATCTGCACTGTCAGAGTGTCAGTACTGAGGGAGTGCTGCATTGTCAGAGGGTCAGTACTGAGGGAATGCTGCATTGTCAGAGGGTCAGTACTGAGGGAGTGCTGCACTGTCAGAGGGTCAGTACTGAGGGAGAGCTGCACTGTCAGAGAGTCAGTACTGAGGAAGAGCTGCAGTGTCAGAGGGTCAGTACTGAGGAAGAGCTGCACGGTCAGAGGGTCAGTAATGAGGGAGTGCTGCACTGCAGAGGGTCAGAAAAGAGGCAGAGCTGCACTGTCAGAGGAGCAGTACTGAGGGAAAGCTGCACTGTCAGAGGGTCAGTACAGAGGGAGAGCTGCACTGTCAGAGGGTCAGTACTGAGGGAATGCTGCATTGTCAGAGCGTCAGTACTAAGCGAGTGCTGCACTGTCAGAGGGTCAGTGTTGAGGGAGAGCTTCACTGTCAGAGGGTCAGTACTGAGGGAGTGCTGCACTGTCAGAGGGTCAGTACTGAGGGAATGCCGCACTGTCAGAGGATCAGTACTGAGGGAATGCCGCACTGTCAGAGGATCAGTACTGAAGGAGTGTTGCACTTTCAGAGGGTCAGTACTGAGGGAAAGCTGCACTGTCAGAGGGTCATTACTGAGGGTGAGCTGCACTTTCAGACAGTCAGTAATGAGGGAGAGCTGCACTGTCAGAGGGTCAGTACTGAGGGAGTGCTGCAATGTCAGAGGGTCAGTACTGAGGGAGAGCTGCAGTGTCAGATGGTCAGTACTGAGGGAGAGCTGCACTGTCAGAGGGTCAATACTGAGGGAATGCTGCACTGTCAGAGCGTCAGTAATGAGGTAATGCTGCACTGTCAGAGGGTAAGTACTGAGGGAGTGCTGCACTGTCAGAGGGTCAGTACTGAGGGAGAGCTGCAGTGTCAGAGGGTCAGGACTGAGGGAGTGCAGCACTGTCAGAGGGTAAGTACTGAGGGTGAGCTGAACTGTCAGAGGGTCAGTAATGAGGGATTGCTGCACTGTCAGAGAGTCAGTACTGAGGGAGTGCTGCACTGTCAGAGGGTCAGTACTGAGGGAGTGCTGCACTGTCAGAGGGTCAGTACTGCGGGAGCGTTGCACTGACGGAGGGACAGTACTGAGGGAGTGCTGCACTGTCAGAGCGTCAGTACTGAGGGAATGCTCCCCTGTCAGACAGTCTGTGCTGAGGGAGTGCTGCACTGTCAGAGGGTCTGTGCTGAGGGAGTGCTGCACTGTCAGATGGTCAGTACTGAGGGAGTACTGCACTGTCAGAGGGTCAGTACTGAGGGAGTGCTGCATTGTCAGGGGGACAGTATTGAGGGAGTGCTGAACTGTGAGAGGGTCAGGACTGAGGGAGTGCTGCACTGTCAGAGGGTCAGTACTGAGGGAGTGCTGCACTGTCAGAGG
This sequence comes from Isurus oxyrinchus, assembly GCA_026770705.1. Classification (NCBI taxonomy): domain Eukaryota; kingdom Metazoa; phylum Chordata; class Chondrichthyes; order Lamniformes; family Lamnidae; genus Isurus; species Isurus oxyrinchus. Next base: position 1,667,480 of record JANJGN010000057.1, on the reverse strand, counting down.
GTCAGTACTGAAGGAGTGTTGCACAGTCAGAGGGTCAGTACAGAGGGAGAGCTGCACTGTCAGAGGGTCAGTACTGAGGGAGAACCGCACTGTTAGAGGGTCAGTACTGAGGGAGTGCTGCACTGTCAGAGGGTCAGTACTGAGGGAAAGCTGCATTGTCAGAGGGTCAGTACTGAGGGAGAGCTGCACTGTCAGAGGGTCAGTACTGAGGGAGTGCTGCACTGACGGATGGTCAGTAATGAGGGAATGCTGCACTGTTAGAGGGTCAGTACTGAGGGAGTGCTGCACTGTCAGAGGGTCAGGACTGAGGGTGTGCTGCACTGTCAGAGTGTCAGTGCTGAGGGAGTGCTGCACTGTCAGAGGGTCAGTACTGAGGGAGAGCTGCACTGTCAGAGGGTCAGTACTGAGGGAGTGCTGCACTGTCAGAGGGTCAGTAATGACGGAGTGCTGCTCTGTTAGATGGTCAGTACTGAGGGAGTGCTGCACTGTCAGTGGGTCAGTACTGAGAGAATGCTGCACAGTCAGAGGGTCAGTACTGATGGAGAGCTTCACTGTCAGACGGTCAGTATTGAGTGAGTGCCGCACTGTCAGAGGGTCAGTACTGAAGAAGAGCTGCAATGTCAGAGGGTCAGTACTGAGGGAGTGCTGCACTGTCAGAGGGTCAGTAAAGGGGGAGTGCTGCACTGTCAGCAGGTCAGTACTGAGGGAGAGCTGCACTGTCAGAGGGTCAGTGCTGAGGGAGTGCTGCACTGTCAGAGGCTCAGTACTGAGGGAGTGCTGCACTGTCAGAGGGTCTCTACTGAGGGAGAGCTGCACTGTCAGAGGGTCAGTACTGAGGGAATGCCTCATTGTCAGAGCGTCAGTACTAAGCGAGTGCTGCACTGTCAGAGGGTCAGTAAAGAGGGAGTGCCGCACTGTCAGAGGGTCAGTACTGAGGGAGTGTTGCAATTTCAGAGGGTCAGTACTGAGGGAGTGCTGCACTGTCATAAGGTCAATAATGAGGGAGTGCTGCACTGTCAGAGGGGCAGAACTGAGGGAAAGGTGCACTGTCAGTGGGTCTGTAATGAGGTAATGCTGCACTGTCAGAGGGTAAGTAGTGAGGGAGTGCTGCACTGTCAGAGGGTCAGTACTAGGGGAGTGCTGCACTGTCAGAAGGTCAGTAATAAGGGAGAGCTGCACTGTCAGAGGGTCAGTACTGAGGGAGTGCTGCACAGTCAGAGCGTCAGTACAGAGGGAATACACCACTGACAGAGGGTCATATTGAGGGAATGCTGCACTGTCAGAGGGTCAGTACTGAGGGAAAGCTGCACTGTCAGAGGGTCAGTACTGAGGGAGTGCTGCACTGTCAGAGGGTCAGTACTGAAGGAGTGCTGCACAGTCAGAGGGTCAGTACAGAGGGAATACACCACTGACGGAGGGTCATATTGAGGGAATGCTGCACTGTCAGAGGGTCAGTACTGAGGGAGTGCTGCAGTGTCAGAAGGTCAGTACTGAGGGAGAGCTGCACGGTCAGAGGGTCAATAATGAGGGTGTGCTGCACTGTCAGAGGGTCAGTACTGTGGGATTGTAGCACTGTCAGAGGGTCAGTACTGAGGGAGAGCTGCACTGTCAGTCAGTACTGAGGGAGTGCTGCACTGTCAGAGAGTCAGTACTGAGGGAGTGCTGCACTGTCAGAGGGTCAGTACTGATGGAGAGCTGCACTGTCAGAGGGTCAGTACTGAGGGAGTGCTGCACTGCCAGAAGTTCAGTAATGAGAGAATGCTGCACTGTCAGAGGATCAGAACTGAGGGAGTGCTGCACTGTCAGAGGGTCAGTAAAGAGGGAGTTCTACACAGTCAGAAGGTCAGTACTGAGGGAGTGCAGCACTGTCAGAGGGTCAGAACTGAGGGAGAGCTGCACTGTCAGTGGGTCAGTACTGAGGGAGTACTGCACTGTCAGAAGGTCAGTACTGAGGGAGAGCCACACTGTTAGAGCGTGGAACTGAGGGAGTGCTGCACTGTCAGAGGGTCAGTACTGAGGGAGTGTTGCACTGCCAGAGGGTAAGTCCTGAGGAAATGTTGCACTGTCAAAGGGTCAGTACTGAGAGAGAGCCGCACTGTTAGAGCGTCAGTACTGAGGGAGAGCTGCACTGTCAGAGGGTCAGTACTGAGGGAATGTTGTACTGTCAGAGGGTCAGTACTGAGCGAGATCTGCACTGTCAGAGGGTCAGTACTGAAGAGGAGCTGCAATGTCAGAGGGTCAGTACTGAGGAAGAGCTGCACGGTCAGAGGGTCAGTAATGAGGGTGTGCTGCACTGTCAGAGGGTCAGGAATAAGGGAGTGCTGCACCGCAGAGGGTCAGAAAAGAGGCAGAGCTGCACTGTCAGAAGAGCAGTACTGCGGGAGTGTTGCACTGACGGAGGGTCTGTGCTGAGGGAGTGCTGCACTGTCAGATGGTCTGTGCTGAGGGAGTGCTGCACTGTCAGATGGTCAGTACTGAGGGAGTGCTGCACTGTCAGAGGGTCTGTGCTGAGGGAGTGCTGCACTGTCAGATGGTCAGTACTGAGGGAGTACTGCACTGTCAGAGGGTCAGTACTAAGGGAGTGCTGCATTGTCAGGGGGACAGTATTGAGGGAGTGCTGAACTGTCAGAGGGTAAGTACTGAGGGTTTACTGCACTGTCAGAGGGTCAGTGCAGGTGGAGTGTTGCACTGTCAGAGGGTCAGTAATAAGTGAGAGCTGCACTCTCAGAGGGTCAGTACTAAGGGAGATCTGCACTGTCAGAGGGTCTGTACTGAGGGGTGCTACACTGTCAGAGGGTCAGTAATGACGGAGTGCTGCTCTGTTAGATGGTCAGTACTGAGGGAGTGCTGCACTGTCAGTGGGTTAGTACTGAGGGAGTTGTGCACTGTCAGAGGGTCAGTACTGAGGGAATGCTGCACTGTCAGAGGGTAAGTACTGAGGGTTTGCTGCACTGTCAGAGGGTCAGTGCAGGTGGAGTGTTGCACTGTCAGAGGGTCAGTAATAAGTGAGAGCTGCACTCTCAGAGGGTCAGTACTGAGGGAAAGCTGCACTGTCAAAGGGTCTGTATTGAGGGAGAGCTGCACTGTCAGATGGTCAGTACTGAGGCAGTGCTGCAGTGTCAGAGGGTCAGTACTGAGGGAGTGCTGCACTGTTTGAGGGTCAGGACTGAGGGAATGCTGCACTGACGTAGGGTCAGTACTGAGGGAGTGCTGCACTTTCAGAGGGTCAGTAAAGAGGGAATGCCGCACTGTCAGAGGGTCATTACTGAGGGAGATCCGCACTGTTAGAGGGTCAGTACTGAGAGAGTGCTGCACTGTCAGAGGGTCAGTACTGAGGGAATGCTGCACTGTCAGAGGGTCAGTATTGAGGGAGTGCTGCACTGTCAGTGGGTCAGTACTGAGGGAGTTGTGCACTGTCAGAGTCCAGTGCTGAGGGAGTGCTGCACTGTCAGAGGGTCTGTGCTGAGGGAGTGCTGCACTGTCAGATGGTCAGTACTGAGGGAGTACTGCACTGTCAGAGGGTCAGTACTGAGGGAGTGCTGCATTGTCAGGGGGACAGTATTGAGGGAGTGCTGAACTGTGAGAGGGTCAGGACTGAGGGAGTGCTGCACTGTCAGAGGGTCAGTACTGAGGGAGTGCTGCACTGTCAGAGGGTCAGTACTGAAGGAGTGTTGCACAGTCAGAGGGTCAGTACAGAGGGAGAGCTGCACTGTCAGAGGGTCAGTACTGAGGGAGAACCGCACTGTTAGAGGGTCAGTACTGAGGGAGTGCTGCACTGTCAGAGGGTCAGTACTGAGGGAAAGCTGCATTGTCAGAGGGTCAGTACTGAGGGAGAGCTGCACTGTCAGAGGGTCAGTACTGAGGGAGTGCTGCACTGACGGATGGTCAGTAATGAGGGAATGCTGCACTGTTAGAGGGTCAGTACTGAGGGAGTGCTGCACTGTCAGAGGGTCAGGACTGAGGGTGTGCTGCACTGTCAGAGTGTCAGTGCTGAGGGAGTGCTGCACTGTCAGAGGGTCAGTACTGAGGGAGAGCTGCACTGTCAGAGGGTCAGTACTGAGGGAGTGCTGCACTGTCAGAGGGTCAGTAATGACGGAGTGCTGCTCTGTTAGATGGTCAGTACTGAGGGAGTGCTGCACTGTCAGTGGGTCAGTACTGAGAGAATGCTGCACAGTCAGAGGGTCAGTACTGATGGAGAGCTTCACTGTCAGACGGTCAGTATTGAGTGAGTGCCGCACTGTCAGAGGGTCAGTACTGAAGAAGAGCTGCAATGTCAGAGGGTCAGTACTGAGGGAGTGCTGCACTGTCAGAGGGTCAGTAAAGGGGGAGTGCTGCACTGTCAGCAGGTCAGTACTGAGGGAGAGCTGCACTGTCAGAGGGTCAGTGCTGAGGGAGTGCTGCACTGTCAGAGGCTCAGTACTGAGGGAGTGCTGCACTGTCAGAGGGTCTCTACTGAGGGAGAGCTGCACTGTCAGAGGGTCAGTACTGAGGGAATGCCTCATTGTCAGAGCGTCAGTACTAAGCGAGTGCTGCACTGTCAGAGGGTCAGTAAAGAGGGAGTGCCGCACTGTCAGAGGGTCAGTACTGAGGGAGTGTTGCAATTTCAGAGGGTCAGTACTGAGGGAGTGCTGCACTGTCATAAGGTCAATAATGAGGGAGTGCTGCACTGTCAGAGGGGCAGAACTGAGGGAAAGGTGCACTGTCAGTGGGTCTGTAATGAGGTAATGCTGCACTGTCAGAGGGTAAGTAGTGAGGGAGTGCTGCACTGTCAGAGGGTCAGTACTAGGGGAGTGCTGCACTGTCAGAAGGTCAGTAATAAGGGAGAGCTGCACTGTCAGAGGGTCAGTACTGAGGGAGTGCTGCACAGTCAGAGCGTCAGTACAGAGGGAATACACCACTGACAGAGGGTCATATTGAGGGAATGCTGCACTGTCAGAGGGTCAGTACTGAGGGAAAGCTGCACTGTCAGAGGGTCAGTACTGAGGGAGTGCTGCACTGTCAGAGGGTCAGTACTGAAGGAGTGCTGCACAGTCAGAGGGTCAGTACAGAGGGAATACACCACTGACGGAGGGTCATATTGAGGGAATGCTGCACTGTCAGAGGGTCAGTACTGAGGGAGTGCTGCAGTGTCAGAAGGTCAGTACTGAGGGAGAGCTGCACGGTCAGAGGGTCAATAATGAGGGTGTGCTGCACTGTCAGAGGGTCAGTACTGTGGGATTGTAGCACTGTCAGAGGGTCAGTACTGAGGGAGAGCTGCACTGTCAGTCAGTACTGAGGGAGTGCTGCACTGTCAGAGAGTCAGTACTGAGGGAGTGCTGCACTGTCAGAGGGTCAGTACTGATGGAGAGCTGCACTGTCAGAGGGTCAGTACTGAGGGAGTGCTGCACTGCCAGAAGTTCAGTAATGAGAGAATGCTGCACTGTCAGAGGATCAGAACTGAGGGAGTGCTGCACTGTCAGAGGGTCAGTAAAGAGGGAGTTCTACACAGTCAGAAGGTCAGTACTGAGGGAGTGCAGCACTGTCAGAGGGTCAGAACTGAGGGAGAGCTGCACTGTCAGTGGGTCAGTACTGAGGGAGTACTGCACTGTCAGAAGGTCAGTACTGAGGGAGAGCCACACTGTTAGAGCGTGGAACTGAGGGAGTGCTGCACTGTCAGAGGGTCAGTACTGAGGGAGTGTTGCACTGCCAGAGGGTAAGTCCTGAGGAAATGTTGCACTGTCAAAGGGTCAGTACTGAGAGAGAGCCGCACTGTTAGAGCGTCAGTACTGAGGGAGAGCTGCACTGTCAGAGGGTCAGTACTGAGGGAATGTTGTACTGTCAGAGGGTCAGTACTGAGCGAGATCTGCACTGTCAGAGGGTCAGTACTGAAGAGGAGCTGCAATGTCAGAGGGTCAGTACTGAGGAAGAGCTGCACGGTCAGAGGGTCAGTAATGAGGGTGTGCTGCACTGTCAGAGGGTCAGGAATAAGGGAGTGCTGCACCGCAGAGGGTCAGAAAAGAGGCAGAGCTGCACTGTCAGAAGAGCAGTACTGCGGGAGTGTTGCACTGACGGAGGGTCTGTGCTGAGGGAGTGCTGCACTGTCAGATGGTCTGTGCTGAGGGAGTGCTGCACTGTCAGATGGTCAGTACTGAGGGAGTGCTGCACTGTCAGAGGGTCTGTGCTGAGGGAGTGCTGCACTGTCAGATGGTCAGTACTGAGGGAGTACTGCACTGTCAGAGGGTCAGTACTAAGGGAGTGCTGCATTGTCAGGGGGACAGTATTGAGGGAGTGCTGAACTGTCAGAGGGTAAGTACTGAGGGTTTACTGCACTGTCAGAGGGTCAGTGCAGGTGGAGTGTTGCACTGTCAGAGGGTCAGTAATAAGTGAGAGCTGCACTCTCAGAGGGTCAGTACTAAGGGAGATCTGCACTGTCAGAGGGTCTGTACTGAGGGGTGCTACACTGTCAGAGGGTCAGTAATGACGGAGTGCTGCTCTGTTAGATGGTCAGTACTGAGGGAGTGCTGCACTGTCAGTGGGTTAGTACTGAGGGAGTTGTGCACTGTCAGAGGGTCAGTACTGAGGGAATGCTGCACTGTCAGAGGGTAAGTACTGAGGGTTTGCTGCACTGTCAGAGGGTCAGTGCAGGTGGAGTGTTGCACTGTCAGAGGGTCAGTAATAAGTGAGAGCTGCACTCTCAGAGGGTCAGTACTGAGGGAAAGCTGCACTGTCAAAGGGTCTGTATTGAGGGAGAGCTGCACTGTCAGATGGTCAGTACTGAGGCAGTGCTGCAGTGTCAGAGGGTCAGTACTGAGGGAGTGCTGCACTGTTTGAGGGTCAGGACTGAGGGAATGCTGCACTGACGTAGGGTCAGTACTGAGGGAGTGCTGCACTTTCAGAGGGTCAGTAAAGAGGGAATGCCGCACTGTCAGAGGGTCATTACTGAGGGAGATCCGCACTGTTAGAGGGTCAGTACTGAGAGAGTGCTGCACTGTCAGAGGGTCAGTACTGAGGGAATGCTGCACTGTCAGAGGGTCAGTATTGAGGGAGTGCTGCACTGTCAGTGGGTCAGTACTGAGGGAGTTGTGCACTGTCAGAGTCCAGTACTGAGGGAATGCTGCACTGTCAGAGGGTCAGTACTGAGGGAGAGCTGCACTGTCAGAGGGTCAGTACTGAGGGAGTGCTGCACATTCAGAGGGTCAGTACTGAGGGAGTGCTGCACTGTCAGAGGGTCAGTACTGAAGGAGTGTTGCATTGTCAGAGGGTCAGTACTGAGGAGTTGCTATACTGTCAGAGGGTCAGTACTGAGGGAGTTCCGCACTGTTAGAGGGTCAGTACTGAAGGAGTGTTGCACAGTCAGAGGGTCAGTACTAAGGGACTGCTGCACTGTCAGAGGGTCAGGACTGAGGGAGTGCTGCACTGTCAGTGGGTCAGTACTGAGGGAGTTGTGCACTGTCAGAGTCCAGTACTGAGGGAATGCTGCACTGTCAGAGGGTCAGTACTGAGGGAGAGCTGCACTGTCAGAGGGTCAGTACTGAGGGAGTGTTGCACTGTCAGAGCCTCAGAAATAAGGGAATGCTGCACTGTCAGAGCGTCAGTACTGAGGGAATGCTGCACTGTCAGAGGGTCAGTACAAAGCTCGAGCTACAGTGTCAGAGGCTCAGTATTGAGGGAGTGCTGCATTGTCAGAGGGTCAGAACTGAGGGAAAGCTTCACTGTCAGATGGTCAGTACTGAGGGAGAGCTGCACTGTCACAGGGTCAGTACTGAGGGAGTGCAGCACTGTCAGAGGGTCAGTACTGAGGGAAAGCTTCACTGTCAGATGGTCAGTACTGAGGGAGTGCAGCACTGTCAGAGGGTCAGTACTGAGGGAGAGCTGCACTGTCAGAGGGTCAGTACTGAGCTAGAGCTACAGTGTCAAAGGGTCTGTACTGAGGGAGTGCTGCATTGTCAGAGGGTCAGTAGTGAGGGGAGTGCTCCACTGTCAGAGGGTCAGTACTGAGGCTGTGCTGCATTGTCAGAGGGTCAGTACTGAGGGAGAGCTGCACTGTCAAAGGGTCAGTACTGAGGGATTGCTGCACTGTCAGAGCCTCAGTACTAAGGGAAAGCTGCACTCTCAGAGCGTCTGTACTGAGGGAATGCTGCACTGTCAGAGGGTCAGTACTAAGCGAGAGCTGCAATGTCAAGGGTCAGTACTGAGCTAGAGCTACAGTGTCAGAGGGTCAGTATTGAGGGAGTGCTGCATTGTCAGAGGGTCAGTATTGAGGGTGTGTTGCATTGTCAGAGGGTCAGTACTGAGGGTGTGCTGCACTGTCAGAGGGTCAGTACTGAGGGAGTGCTGCACTGTCAGAGGGTCAGTACTGAGGGAGTGCTGCACTGTCTGAAGGTCAGTACTGAGGGAATGCTGCACTATCAGAGGGTCAGTACTGAGGGAGAGCTGCACTGTCAGAGGGTCAGTACTGAGGGAGTACTGCACTGTCAGAGGGTCAGTACTGAAGGAGTGCAGCACTGTCAGTGGTTCAGTACTGAGTGAATGCTGCACTGTCAGATAGTCAGTACTAAGGGAGTGCTGCACTGTCAGAGGGTCAGTACTAAGCGAGAGTGGCAATGTCAGAGGGTCAGTACGGAGGGAGAGCTACACAGTCAGAGGGTCAGTAATGAGGGAGAACCGCACTTTAAGACGGTCAGTACTGAGGGAGTGCTGCAATGTCAGAGGGTCAGTACTGAGGGAGTGCTGCACTGTCAGAGGGTCAATATTGAGGGAGAGCTGCACTGTCAGAGGGTAAGTACTGAGGGTTTGCTGCACTGTCAGAGGGTCAGTACTGAGGGAGTGCTGCACTGTCAGAGGGTCAGTACTGTGGGAAAGCTGCACTGTCAAAGGGTCTGTATTGAGGGAGAGCTGCACTGTCAGATGGTCAGTACTGAGGCAGTGCTGCAGTGTCAGAGGATCAGTACTGAGGGAGTGCTGCACTGTAGAGGGTCAGTGCAGGTGGAGTGTTGCACTGTCAGAGGGTCAGTAATAAGGGAGAGCTGCACTGTCAGAGGGTCAGCACTGAGGGAGTGCTGCACTGTCGGAGGGTCAGCACTGAGGGAGTGCTGCACTGTCAGAGGGTCAGTACTGAGGGAGTACTGCACTCTCAGAGGGTCAGTACTGAGGGAAAGCTGCACTGTCAAAGGGTCTGTATTGAGGGAGAGCTGCACTGTCAGATGGTCAGTACTGAGGCAGTGCTGCAGTGTCAGAGGATCAGTACTGAGGGAGTGCTGCACTGTTTGAGGGTCAGTACTGAGGGAATGCTGCACTGACGGAGGGTCAGTACTGAGGGAGAGCTTCACTGTCATAGAGTCAGTATTGAGAGAATGCTGCACTGTCGGAGGGTCAGTATTGAGGGAATGCTGCACTGTCAGAGGGTCAGTACTGAGGGAGATCCGCACTGTTAGAGGGTCAGTACTGAGAGAGTGCTGCACTGTCAGAGGGTCAGTACTGAGGGAATGCTGCACTGTCAGAGGGTCAGTACTGAGGGAGATCCGCACTGTTAGAGGGTCAGTACTGAGAGAGTGCTGCACTGTCAGAGGGTCAGTACTGAGGGAATGCTGCACTGTCAGAGCGTCAGTACTAAGCGAGAGCTGCACTGTCAGAGGGTCAGTACTGATGCAGAGCCTCACTGTCAGAGGGTCAGTATTGAGCGACTGCTGCACTGTCAGAGGGTCAGTATTGAGGGAGTGCTGCACTGTCAGAGGGTCAGTAAAGAGGGAGTGCCGCACTGTCAGAGGGTCAGTACTGAAGGAGTGTTGCATTGTCAGAGGGTCAGTACTGAGGAGGAGCTATACTGTCAGAGGGTCAGTACTGAGGGAGTTCCGCACTGTTAGAGGGTCAGTACTAAGAGAGTGCTGCACTGTCAGAGTCCAGTACTGAGGGAATGCTGCACTGTCAGAGGGTCAGTACTGAGGGAGAGCTGCACTGTCAGAGGGTCAGTACTGAGGGAGTGCTGCACTGTCAGAGCCTCAGAAATAAGGGAATGCTGCACTGTCAGAGCGTCAGTGCTGAGGGAATGCTGCACTGTCAGAGGGTCAGTACAAAGCTCGAGCTACAGTGTCAGAGGCTCAGTATTGAGGGAGTGCTGCATTGTCAGAGGGTCAGAACTGAGGGAATGCTTCACTCTCAGATGGTCAGTGCTGAGGGAGAGCTGCACTGTCACAGGGTCAGTACTGAGGGAGTGCAGCACTGTCAGAGGGTCAGTACTGAGGGAGAGCTGCACTGTCAGAGGGTCAGTACTGAGCTAGAGCTACAGTGTCAAAGGGTCTGTACTGAGGGAGTGCTGCATTGTCAGAGGGTCAGTAGTGAGGGGAGTGCTCCACTGTCAGATGGTCAGTACTGAGGCTGTGCTGCATTGTCAGAGGGTCAGTACTGAGGAAAAGCTTCACTGTCAGAGGGTCAGTACTGAGGCTGTGCTGCATTGTCAGAGGGTCAGTACTGAGGAAAAGCTTCACTGTCAGAGGGTCAGTACTGAGGGAGTGCTGCACTGTCAGAGGGTCAGTACTGAGGGAGTGCAGCACTGTCAGAGGGTCAGTACTGAGGGAGAGCTGCACCGTCAGATGGTCAGTACTGAGGGAGTGCTGCAGTGTCAGAGGGTCAGTACTGAGGGAATGCTGCACTGACGGAGGGTCAGGACTGAGGGAGAGCTTCACTGTCATAGAGTCAGTATTGAGAGAATGCTGCACTGTCAGAGGGTCAGTAAAGAGGGAATGCCGCACTTTCAGTGGGTCAGTATTGAGGGAATGCTGCACTGTCAGAGGGTCAGTACTGAGGGAGATCCGCACTGTCAGACGGTCAGTACGGAGAGAGTGTTGCACTTTCAGAGGGTCACTACTGAGGGAGTGCTGCACTGTCAGAGGGTCAGTACAAAGCGAGAGCTGCACTGTCAGAGGGTCAGTACTGATGGAGAACTTCACTGTCAGATGGTCAGTATTGAGGGAATGCTGCACTGTCAGAGGGTCAGTAAAGAGGGAGTGCCGCACTGTCAGAGGGTCAGTACTGAAGGAGTGTTGCATTGTCAGAGGGTCACTACTGAGGGAGAGCTATACTGTCAGCGGGTCAGTACTGAGGGAGATCCGCACTGTTAGAGGGTCAGTACTGAGAGAGTGCTGCACTGTCAGAGGGTCAGTACTAAGGGAGTGCTGCACTGTCAGAGGGTCAGTAATGACGGAGTGCTGCTCTGTTAGAGGGTCAGGACTGAGGGAGTGCTGCACTGTCAGTGGGTCAGTACTGAGGGAGTTGTGCACTGTCAGAGGGTCAGTACTGAGGGAATGCTGCACTGTCAGAGGATCAGTACTGAGGGAGAGCTGCACTGTCAAAGGTCAGTACTGAGGGATTGCTGCACTGTCAGAGCGTCAGTACTGAGGGAATGCTGCACTGTCAGAGGGTCAGTACTAAGCGAGAGCTGCACTGTCAATGGTCAGTACTGAGCTAGAGTTACAGTGTCAGAAGGTCAGCAGTGAGCGGAGTGCTCCACTGTCAGAGGGTCAGTACTGAGGGTGCGCTGCATTGTCAGAGGGTCAGTACTGAGGGAGAGCTGCACCGTCAGAAGGTCAGTACTGAGGGAGTGCTGCACTGTCAGAGCCTCAGTAATAAGGGAATGCTGCACTGTCAGAGCGTCAGTACTGAGGGAATTCTGCACTGTCAGAGGGTCAGTAGTAAGCGAGAGCTGCACTGTCAAGGGTCAGTACTGAGCTCGAGCTACAGTGTCAGAGGGTCAGTATTGAGGGAGTGCTGCATTGTCAGAGGGTCAGTAATGAGGGTGTGCTGCACTGTCAGAGGGTCAGTAGTGAGGGAGTGCTCCACTGTCAGAGTGTCAGTACTGAGGGAGTGCTGCACTGTCAGAAGGTCAGTACTGGGGGAGTGCTGCACTGTCAGTGGGTCAGTAATAAGGGAGAGCTGCACTGTCAGAGAATGAGTAATGAGGGAGTGCTGCACTCTCAGAGGGTCAGTACTGTGGGAAAGCTGCACTGTCAAAGGGTCTGTATTGAGGGAGAGCTGCACTGTCAGAGGGTCAGTACTGAGGGAGAGCTGCAGAGTCAGAGGGTCAGTACTGAGGGAGTTCTGCACTGTTTGAGGGTCAGTACTGAGGGAATGCTGCACTGATGGAGGGTCAGTACTGAGGGAGAACTTCACTGTCATAGAGTCAGTATTGAGAGAATGCTGCACTTTCAGAGGGTCAGTAAAGAGGGAATGCCGCACTGTCAGTGGGTCAGTATTGAGGGAATGCTGCACAGAGGGTCAGTACTAAGGGAGTGCTGCAAACTCAGAGGGTAAGTAATGATGGAGAGCTACACAGTCAGAGGGTCAGTACTGAGGGAGAGCTGCACTGTAAGAGGGTCAGTACTGAGGGAGAGCTGCAGTGCCAGAGGGTCAGTACTGAGGGTGTGCAGCACTGTCAGAGGGTCAGTACTGAGGGAGAGCTGCACCGTCAGAAGGTCAGTACTGAGGGAGTGCTGCACTGTCAGAGGGTCAGTACTGAGGGAGTGCTGCACTGTCTGAAGGTCATTACTGAGGGAATGCTGCACTATCAGAGGGTCAGTACTGAGGGAGAGCTGCACTGTCAGAGGGTCAGTACTGAGGGAGTACTGCATGTCAGAGGGTCAGTACTGAAGGAGTGCAGCACTGTCAGTGGTTCAGTACTGAGTGAATGCTGCACTGTCAGATAGTCAGTACTAAGGGAGTGCTGCACTGTCAGTGGGTGAGTACTGCGAGAGTGCTGCACTGATGGAGGGTCAGTACTGAGGGAATTCGGCACAGACTGAGGGTCAGTATTGAGGAAGTGCTGCACTGTCAGAGGGTCAGTACTAAGCGAGAGTGGCAATGTCAGAGGGTCAGTACTGAGGGAGAGCTACACAGTCAGAGGGTCAGTACTGAGGGAGAACCGCACTGTAAGAGGGTCAGTACTGAGGGAGTGCTGCAATGTCAGAGGGTCAATAGTGAGGGAGAGCTGCACTGTCAGAGGGTCAGTACTGAGGGAGAGCTGCACTGTCAGAGGGTCAGTACTGAGGGAGTGCTGCACTGTCAGAGGGCCAGTACTGAGGGAGTGCTGCACTCTCAGAGGGTCAGTACTGTGGGAAAGCTGCACTGTCAAAGCGTCTGTATTGAGGGAGAGCTGCACTGTCAGAGGGTCAGTACTGAGGGAGTGCTGCAGAGTCATAGGGTCAGTACTGAGGGAGTGCTGCACTGTTTGAGGGTCAGTACTGAGGGAATGCTGCACTGTCAGAGGGTCAGTACTGAGGGAGAGCTTCACTGTCATAGAGTCAGTATTGAGAGAATGCTGCACTTTCAGAGGGTCAGTAAAGAGGGAATGCCGCACTGCCAGTGGGTCAGTATTGAGGGAATGCTGCACTGTCAGAGGGTCAGTACTAAGGGAGTGCTGCAAACTCAGAGGGTAAGTAATGATGGAGAGCTACACAGTCAGAGGGTCAGTACTGAGGGAGAGCTATACTGTCGGAGGGTCAGTACTGAGGGAGTGCTGCACTGTCAGAGGGTCAGTACTGAGGGACTGCTACACTGTCAGAGGGTCAGTCCTGAGTGAGGACTGCATTGTCAGTGGGTCAGTACTGAGTGAGTGCTGCACTGACGGAGGGACAGTACTGAGGGAGTGCTGCACTGTCAGAGCATCAATACTGCCGGAGAGCTGCACTGTCTGAGGGTCAGTACCGAGGAATGCTGCACTGTCAGAGGGTCAGTATTGATGGAATGCTGCCCTGTCGAAGGTTCAGTAAAGAGGGAGTGCTACACTGTCAGAGGGTCAGTACTGAGGGAGTGCTACACTGTCAGAGGGTCAGTACTGAAGGAGTGCTGCACTGTCAGAGGGTCAGTACTGAGGGAAAGCTGCACTGTCAGAGGGTCAGTACTGAGGGAGAGCAGCACTGTCAGAGAATCAGTAATGAGGTATAGCTGCACTGTCAGAGGGTCAGTACTGAAGGAGTGCTGCACTGTCAGAGGGTCAGTCCTGAGGGAGTGCTGCACTGTCAGATGGTCAGTATTGAGGGAGTGCTGCTCTGTCAGAGGGTCAGTACTGATGGAGAGCTTCACTGTCAGAGGGTCAGTATTGAGGGAGTGCCGCATTGTCAGATGGTCAGAACTGAAGGAGTGCTGCACTGTCAGAGGGTCAATACTGAGGGAGAGCTATACTGTCGGAGGGTCAGTACTGAGAGAGATCCACACTGTTAGAGGGTCAGTACTGAGAGAGTGCTGCACTGGCAGAGGGTCAGTACTGATGGAGATCCGCACTATTAGAGGGTCAGTACTGAGAGAGTGCTGCAGTGTTAGAGGGTCAGTACAGAGGGTGTGCTGCGCTGTCAGAGGGTCAGTACTGGGGGAGTGCTGCACTGTCAGTGGGTCAGTAATGAGGGAGAGCTGCACTGTCAGAGGGTCAGTACTGAGGGAGTGCTGCAGTGTCAGAGGGTCAGTATTGAGGGGGAGCTCCACTGTCAGAGGGTCAGTACTAAGGGAGTGCTGCTCTGTTAGAGGGTCAGGACTGACGGAGTGCTGCTCTGTTAGAGGATCAGTACTGAGGGAGTGCTGCACTGTCAGTGGTTCAGTACTGAGGGAGTTGTGCACTGTCAGAGGGTCAGTACTGAGGGATTGCAGCACTTTTAGAGTGTCAGTACTGAGGGAATGCTGCACTGTCAGAGGGTCAGTACTAAGCGAGAGCTGCACTGTCAGAAGGTCAGTACTGAGCTAGAGCTACAGTGTCAGAGGGTCAGTACTGAGGGAGTGCTGCATTGTCAGATGGTCAGTAGTGAGGGGAGTGCTCCACTCTCAGAGGGTCAGTACTGAGGGAGTGCTGCATTGTCAGAGGGTCAGTACTGAGGGAGTGCTGCATTGTCAGAGGGTCAGTATTGAGGGGGAGCTCCACTGTCAGAGGGTCAGTACTAAGGGAGTGCTGCTCTGTTAGAGGGTCAGGACTGACGGAGTGCTGCTCTGTTAGAGGATCAGTACTGAGGGAGTGCTGCACTGTCAGTGGTTCAGTACTGAGGGAGTTGTGCACTGTCAGAGGGTCAGTACTGAGGGATTGCAGCACTTTTAGAGTGTCAGTACTGAGGGAATGCTGCACTGTCAGAGGGTCAGTACTAAGCGAGAGCTGCACTGTCAGAAGGTCAGTACTGAGCTAGAGCTACAGTGTCAGAGGGTCAGTACTGAGGGAGTGCTGCATTGTCAGATGGTCAGTAGTGAGGGGAGTGCTCCACTCTCAGAGGGTCAGTACTGAGGGAGTGCTGCACTGTCAGAGGGTCAGTACTGAGGGAGTGCTGCACTGTTTGAGGGTCAGTACTGAGGGAATGCTGCACTGATGGAGGGTCAGTACTGAGGGAGAGCTTCACTGTCATAGAGTCAGTATTGAGAGAATGCTGCACTTTCAGAAGGTCAGTAAAGAGGGAATGCCGCACTGTCAGTGGGTCAGTATTGAGGGAATGCTGCACTGTCAGAGGGTCAGTACTAAGGGAGTGCTGCAAACTCAGAGGGTAAGTAATGATGGAGAGCTACACAGTCAGAGGGTCAGTACTGAGGGAGTGCTGCACTGTCAGAGGGTCAGAACTGAGGGACTGCTACACTGTCAGACGGTCAGTCCTGAGTGAGGGCTGCATTGTCAGTGGGTCAGTACTGAGTGAGTGCTGCACTGACGGAGGGACAGTACTGAGGGAGTGCTGCACTGTCAGAGCATCAATACTGCCGGAGAGCTGCACTGTCTGAGGGTCAGTATCGAGGAATGCTGCACGGTCAGAGGGTCAGTATTGATGGAATGCTGCCCTGTCGAAGGTTCAGTAAAGAGGGTGTGCTACACTGTCAGAGGGTCAGTAAAGAGGGAGTGCCGCATTGTCAGATGGTCAGAACTGAAGGAGTGCTGCACTGTCAGAGGGTCAATACTGAGGGAGAGCTATACTGTCGGAGGGTCAGTACTGAGAGAGATCCACACTGTTAGAGGGTCAGTACTGAGAGAGTGCTGCACTGGCAGAGGGTCAGTACTGATGGAGATCCGCACTATTAGAGGGTCAGTACTGAGAGAGTGCTGCAGTGTTAGAGGGTCAGTACAGAGGGTGTGCTGCGCTGTCAGAGGGTCAGTACTGGGGGAGTGCTGCACTGTCAGTGGGTCAGTAATGAGGGAGAGCTGCACTGTCAGAGAATGAGTAATGAGGGATAGCTGCACTGCCAGAGGGTCAGTACTGAGGGAGTGCTGCAGTGTCAGAGGGTCAGTATTGAGGGGGAGCTCCACTGTCAGAGGGTCAGTACTAAGGGATGGCTGCACTGTCAGAGGTTCAGTACTGACGGAGTGCTGCTCTGTTAGAGGATCAGTACTGAGGGAGTGCTGCACTGTCAGTGGTTCAGTACTGAGGGAGTTGTGCACTGTCAGAGGGTCAGTACTGAGGGATTGCAGCACTTTTAGAGCGTCAGTACTGAGGGAATGCTGCACTGTCAGAGGGTCAGTACTAAGCGAGAGCTGCACTGTCAGAAGGTCAGTACTGAGCTAGAGCTACAGTGTCAGAGGGTCAGTACTGAGGGAGTGCTGCATTGTCAGATGGTCAGTAGTGAGGGGAGTGCTCCACTCTCAGAGGGTCAGTACTGAGGGAGTGCTGCATTGTCAGAGGGTCAGTACAGAGGGAATGCTGCACTGTCAGAGGGTCAGTACTGAGGGAGTGCTGCACTGTCAGAGGGTCAGTACTGAGGGAGTGCTGCACTGTTTGAGGGTCAGTACTGAGGGAGTGCTGCACTGTCAGACGGTCAGTACTGAGGGAGTGCTGCACTGTCAGAGGGTCAGTACTGAGGGAGAGCTTCACTGTCATAGAGTCAGTATTGAGAGAATGCTGCACTTTCAGAAGGTCAGTAAAGAGGGAATGCCGCACTGTCAGTGGGTCAGTATTGAGGGAATGCTGCACTGTCAGAGGGTCAGTATTGAGGGAGTGCTGCACTGTCAGAGGGTCAGTACTGAGGGAGTGCTGCACTGTCAGAGGGTCAGAACTGAGGGACTGCTACACTGTCAGACGGTCAGTCCTGAGTGAGGGCTGCATTGTCAGTGGGTCAGTACTGAGTGAGTGCTGCACTGACGGAGGGACAGTACTGAGGGAGTGCTGCACTGTCAGAGCATCAATACTGCCGGAGAGCTGCACTGTCTGAGGGTCAGTATCGAGGAATGCTGCACGGTCAGAGGGACAGTATTGATGGAATGCTGCCCTGTCGAAGGTTCAGTAAAGAGGGAGTGCTACACTGTCATAGGGTCAGTACTGAGGGAGTGCTGCACTGTCAGAGGGTCAGTACTGAGGGAAAGCTGCACTGTCAGAGGGTCAGTACTGAAGGAGTGCTGCACTGTCAGAGGGTCAGTACTGAGGGAAAGCTGCACTGTCAGAGGGTCAGTACTGAGGGAGAGCAGCACTGTCAGAGAATCAATAATGAGGTATAGCTGCACTGTCAGAGGGTCAGTCCTGAGGGAGTGCTGCACTGTCAGAGGATCAGTACTGAGTCAATGCTGCACTGTCAGATGGTCAGCATTGAGGGAGTGCTGCTCTGTCAGAGGGTCAGTACTGATGGAGAGCTTCACTGTCAGAGGGTCAGTATTGAGGGACTGCTGCACTGTCAGAGGGTCAGTAAAGAGGGAGTGTTGCACTATCAGAGGGTCAGTACTGAAGGAGTGTTGCACTATCAGAGGGTCAGTACTGAGGGAGAGCTATACTGTCGGAGGGTCAGTACTGAGGGAGATCCACACTGTTAGAGGGTCAGTACTGAGAGAGTGCTGCACTGGCAGAGGGTCAGTACTGAGGGAGATCGGCACTGTTAGAGGGTCAGTTCTGAGAGAGTGGTGCAGTGTCAGAGGGTCAGTACAGAGGGTGTGCTGCGCTGTCAGAGGGTCAGTACTGGGGGAGTGCTGCACTGTCAGAGGGTCAGTACTGGGGGAGTGCTGCACTGTCAGTGGGTCAGTAATGAGGGAGAGCTGCACTGTCAGAGAATGAGTAATGAGGGATAGCTGCACTGCCAGAGGGTCAGTACTGAGGGAGTGCTGCAGTGTCAGAGGGTCAGTATTGAGGGGGAGCTCCACGGTCAGAGGGTCAGTACTAAGGGAGTGCTGCACTGTCAGAGGTTCAGTACTGATGGAGTGCTGCTCTGTTAGAGGGTCTGTACTGACGGAATGCTGCTCTGTTAGAGGATCAGTACTGAGGGAGTGCTGCACTGTCAGTGGGTCAGTACTGAGGGAGTTGTGCACTGTCAGAGGGTCAGTACTGAGGGAGATCTGCACTGTCAGAGGGTCAGTACTGAGGGATTGCAGCACTGTCAGAGCCTCAGTACGGAGGGAATGCTGCACTTTTAGAGCGTCAGTACTGAGGGAGTGCTGCACTGTCAGAGGGTCAGTACTAAGCGAGAGCTGCACTGTCAGAGGGTCAGTACTGATCTAGAGCTACAGTGTCAGAGGGTCGGTACTGAGGGAGTGCTGCATTGTCAGATGGTCAGTAGTGAGGGGAGTGCTCCACTCTCAGAGGGTCAGTACTGAGGGTGTGCTGCATTGTCAGAGGGTCAGTACAGAGGGAATGCTGCACTGTCAGAGGGTCAGTACTGAGGGAATGCTGCATTGTCAGAGCGTCAATAGTAAGCGAGAGCTGCACTGTCGAAGGGTCAGTAAAGAGGGAGTGTTACACTGTCAGAGGGTCAGTACTGAAGGAGTGCTGCACTGTCAGAGGGTCAGTACTGAGTGAATGCTGCACTGTCAGATGGTCAGTATTGAGGGAGTGCTGCCCTGTCAGAGGGTCAGTATTGAGTGAATGCTTCACTGTCAGATGGTCAGTACTGATGGAGTGCTGCTCTGTCAGATGGTCAGTACTGAGGGAGTGCTGCACGGTCAGAAGGTCAGTAATGTGGGAGTTGTGCAATGTCAGAGGGTCAGTACTGAGGGAATGCTGCACTGTCAGAGGGTCAGTTCTGAGGGAATGCTGCACTGTCAGAGCGTCAGTACTAAGCGAGAGCTGCACTGTCGAAGGGTCAGTAAAGAGGGAGTGCTACACTGTCAGAGGGTCTGTACTGAAAGAGTGCTGCGCTGTCTGAGGGTCAGTACTGAGGGAGTGCAGCACTGTCAGAGGGTCAGTACTGAGGGAGAGCTGCACCGTCACAAGGTCAGTACTGAGGGAGAACTGCACTGTCAGATGGGCAGATCTGAGGGAGTGCTGCACTGTCAGATGGTCAGTACTGAGTGAATTCTGCATTGTCAGATGGTCAGTACTGAGGGAGTGCTGCACTGTCAGAGGGTCAGTACTGAGGGAGTGCTGCACTGTCAGAGGATCAGTACTGAGTCAATGCTGCACTGTCAGATGGTCAGTATTGAGGGAGTGCTGCTTTGTCAGACGGTCAGTACTGAGGGAGTGCTGCACGGTCCGAAGGTCAGTAATGTAGGAGTGCTGCACTGTCAGAGGGTCAGTGCTGAGGGTGTACTGCACTGTCAGAGGGTCAGTACTGGGGGAGTGCTGCACTGTCAGTGGGTCAGTAATGAGGGAGAGCTGCACTGTCAGAGAATGAGTAATGAGGGATAGCTGCACTGCCAGAGGGTCAGTACTGAGGGAGTGCTGCAGTGTCAGAGGGTCAGTATTGAGGGGGAGCTCCACGGTCAGAGGGTCAGTACTAAGGGAGTGCTGCACTGTCAGAGGTTCAGTACTGATGGAGTGCTGCTCTGTTAGAGGGTCTGTACTGACGGAGTGCTGCTCTGTTAGAGGATCAGTACTGAGGGAGTGCTGCACTGTCAGTGGGTCAGTACTGAGGGAGTTGTGCACTGTCAGAGGGTCAGTACTGAGGGAGAGCTGCACTGTCAGAGGGTCAGTACTGAGGGATTGCAGCACTGTCAGAGCCTCAGTACGGAGGGAATGCTGCACTTTTAGAGCGTCAGTACTGAGGGAGTGCTGCACTGTCAGAGGGTCAGTACTAAGCAAGAGCTGCACTGTCAGAGGGTCAGTACTGATCTAGAGCTACAGTGTCAGAGGGTCAGTACTGAGGGAGTGCTGCATTGTCAGATGGTCAGTAGTGAGGGGAGTGCTCCACTCTCAGAGGGTCAGTACTGAGGGTGTGGGGCATTGTCAGAGGGTCAGTACAGAGGGAATGCTGCACTGTCAGAGGGTCAGTACTGAGGGAATGCTGCATTGTCAGAGCGTCAGTACTAAGCGAGAGCTGCACTGTCGAAGGGTCAGTAAAGAGGGAGTGTTACACTGTCAGAGGGTCAGTACTGATGGAGTGCTGCTCTGTCAGATGGTCAGTACTGAGGGAGAGCTGCACTGTCAGAGGGTCAGTACTGAGGGAGTGCTGCACTGTCAGAGGGTCAGTACTGAGGGAGTGCTGCACTGTCAGAGGATCAGTACTGAGTCAATGCTGCACTGTCAGATGGTCAGTATTGAGGGAGTGCTGCTTTGTCAGACGGTCAGTACTGAGGGAGTGCTGCACGGTCCGAAGGTCAGTAATGTAGGAGTGCTGCACTGTCAGAGGGTCAGTACTGGGGGAGTGCTGCACTGTCAGTGGGTCAGTAATGAGGGAGAGCTGCACTGTCAGAGAATGAGTAATGAGGGATAGCTGCACTGCCAGAGGGTCAGTACTGAGGGAGTGCTGCAGTGTCAGAGGGTCAGTATTGAGGGGGAGCTCCACGGTCAGAGGGTCAGTACTAAGGGAGTGCTGCACTGTCAGAGGTTCAGTACTGATGGAGTGCTGCTCTGTTAGAGGGTCTGTACTGACGGAGTGCTGCTCTGTTAGAGGATCAGTACTGAGGGAGTGCTGCACTGTCAGAGGGTCAGTCCTGAGGGAGTGCTGCACTGTGAGAGGATCAGTACTGAGTGAATGCTGCACTGTCAGATGGTCAGTATTGAGGGATTGCTGCTCTGTCAGATGGTCAGTACTGAGGGAGTGCTGCACTGTCAGAGGGTCAGTACTGAGGGAGTGCTCCACGGTCAGAGGTCAGTAATGTGGGATTGCTGCACTTTCAGAGGGTCAGTACTGAGGGAGTGCTGCACTGTCAAAGGGTCAGTGCTGAGGGAGTGCTGCACTGACGGAGGGTCAGTACTGAGGGAATGCTGCACTGTCAGAGCGTCAGTAGTGAGGGAGTGTCGCACTGTCAGAGGGTCAGTACTGAGGGAGTGCTGCACTGTCAGAGCGTCAGTACGGTTGGAGAGCTGCACTGTTTGAGAGTCAGTATTGAGGAAGTGCTGCACTGTCAGAGGGTCAGTACTGAGGGAGTGTTACACTGTCAGAGGGTCAGTACTGAAGGAATGCTGCACTGTCAGAGGGTCAGTACTGAGGGAGTGCTGCACTGTCAGAGGGTCAGTACTGAGGGAGTGCTGCACGGTCCGAAGGTCAGTAATGTAGGAGTGCTGCACTGTCAGAGGGTCAGTATTGAGGGAGTGCTGCACTGACAGAGGGTCAGTGCTGAGGGTGTACTGCACTGTCAGAGGGTCAGTACTGGGGGAGTGCTGCACTGTCAGTGGGTCAGTAATGAGGGAGAGCTGCACTGTCAGAGAATGAGTAATGAGGGATAGCTGCACTGTCAGAGGGTCAGTACTGAGGGAGAGCTCCACTGTCAGTGGGTGAGTAGTGAGGGAATGCTGCACTGTCAGAGGATCAGTACTGAGTGAATGCTGCACTGCCAGATGGTCAGTACTGAGGGAGTGCTGCACTGTCAGAGGGTCAGTTCTGAGGGAATGCTGCACTGTCAGAGGGTCAGTTCTCTGGGAATGCTGCACTGTCAGAGCGTCAGTACTAAGCGAGAGCTGCACTGTCGAAGGGTCAGTAAAGAGGGAGTGCTACACTGTCAGATGGTTTGTACTGAAAGAGTGCTGCGCTGTCTGCGGGTCAGTACTGAGGGAGTGCAGCACTGTCAGAGGGTCAGTACTGAGGGAGAGCTGCACCGTCAGAAGGTCAGTACTGAGGGAGAACTGCACTGTCAGAGGGTCAGTACTGAGTGAATTCTGCACTGTCAGATGGTCAGTACTGAGGGAGTGCTGCACTGTCAGATGGTCAGTACTGAGGGAGTGCTGCACTGTCAGAGGATCAGTACTGAGTGAATGCTGCACTGTCAGAGGGTCAGTATGGAGGGAGTGCTGCTCTGTCAGATGGTCAGTACTGAGGAAGTGCTGCATTGTCAGAGGGTCAGTACTGAGGGAGTGCTGCACGATCCGAAGGTCAGTAATGTAGGAGTGCTGCACTGTCAGAGGGTCAGTATTGAGGGAGTGCTGCACTGTCAGAGGGTCAGTGCTGAGGGTGTACTGCACTGTCAGAGGGTCAGTACTGGGGGAGTTCTGCACCGTCAGATGGTCAGTTTTGAGGGAGTGCTGCTCTGTCAGATGGTCAGTACTGAGGGAGTGCTGCACTGTCAGAGGGTCAGTACTGAAGGAGTGCTCCACGGTCAGAAGGTCAGTAATGTGGGATTGCTGCACTTTCAGAGGCTCAGTACTGAGGGAGTGCTGCACTGTCAAAGGGTCAGTGCTGAGGGAGTGCTGCACTGACGGAGGGTCAGTACTGAGGGAATGCTGCACTGTCAGAGCGTCAGTACTGAGGGAGTGTCGCACTGTCAGAGGGTCAGTATTGAGGGAGTGCTGCACTGTCAGAGCGTCAGTACGGTTGGAGAGCTGCACTGTTTGAGAGTCAGTATTGAGGAAGTGCTGCACTGTCAGAGGGTCAGTACTGAGGGAGTGCTGCACTGTCAGAGGTTCAGTACTGAGGGAGAGCTGCACTGTCAGGGGGTCAGTACTGAGGGAGTACTGCGCTGTCAGAGGGTCAGTACTGAGGGAGTGCTGCACGGTCCGAAGGTCAGTAATGTAGGAGTGCTGCACTGTCAGAGGGTCAGTATTGAGGGAGTGCTGCACTGTCAGAGGGTCAGTGCTGAGGGTGTACTGCAATGTCAGAGGGTCAGTACTGGGGGAGTGCTGCACTGTCAGTGGGTCAGTACTGAGGGAGAGCTGCACTGTCAGTGGGTCAGTACTGAGGGAGAGCTGCACTGTCAGTGGGTCAGTACTGAGGGAGTTGTGCACTGTCAGAGGGTCAGTACTGCGGGAATGCTGCACTGTCAGAGGGTCAGTACTGAGGGAGAGATGCACTGTCAGCGGGTCAGTACTGAGGGATTGCTGCACTGTCAGAGCCTCAGTACTGAGGGAATGCTGCACTGTCAGAGCATCAGTACTCAGCGAGAGCTGCACTGTCGAAGGGTCAGTAAAGAGGGAGTGCTACACTGTCAGAGGGTCAGTACTGAAGGAGTGCTGCACTGTCAGAGGGTCAGTACTGAGTGAATGCTGCACTGTCAGAGGGTCAGTACTGAGGGAGAGCTGCACTGTCAGAGGGTCAGTTCTGAGGGAGTGCTGCACTGTCATAGGGTCAGTATTGAGGGAGTGCTGCACTGTCAGAGGGTCAGTACTGAGGGAGTGCTGCACTGTCAGAGGGTCAGTACTGAGGGAGTCCTGCACAGTCAGAGGGTCAGTACTGAGGGAGTGCTCCACGGTCAGAAGGTCAGTACTGAGGGTGTGCTGCACTGTCAGAGGGTCAGTACTGAGGGATTGCTGCACTTTCAGAGGTTCAGTACTGAGGGAGTGCTGCACTGTCAGAGGGTCAGTACTGAGGGATTGCTGCACTTTCAGAAGTTCAGTACTGAGGGAGTGCTGCACTGTCAGAGGGTCAGTACTGAGGGAGTGCTGCACTGTCAGAGGGTCAGTACTGAGGGAGTGCTGCACTGTCAGAGGGTCAGTACTGAGGGATTGCTGCACTTTCAGAGGTTCAGTACAGAGGGAGTGCTGCACTGTCAGAGGGTCAGTACTGAGGGAGTGCTGCACTGTCAGAGGGTCAGTACTGAGGGAGTGCTGCACTGTCAGAGGGTCAGTACCGAGGGAGTGCTGCACTGTCAGAGGGTCAGTACCGAGGGAGTGCTGCACTGTCAGAGGGTCAGTACCGAGGGAGTGCTGCACTGTCAGAGGGTCAGTACCGAGGGAGTGCTGCACTGTCAGAGGGTCAGTACCGAGGGAGTGCTGCACTGTCAGAGGGTCAGTACTGAGGGAGTGCTGCACTGTCAGAGTGTCAGTACTGAGGGAGTGCTGCACTGTCAGAGGGTCAGTACTGAGGGAGTGCTGCACTGTCAGAGGGTCAGTACTGAGGGAGTGCTGCACTGTCAGAGGGTCAGTACTGAGGGAGTGCTGCACTGTCAGAGGGTCAGTACTGAGGGAGTGCTGCACTGTCAGAGGGTCAGACAAATCCACGAGGAATGTTGAGAACACCAGGAACCCATTGTTGTCTTCATCCACCAGACCAAAGCATTTGACTCAGTAAATCGTGAGACACCGAAGATTTGGGTGTTCAAGAAGCTTCATCACATTCAAACACTTGCCTCACGTAGATATAATTGCAAATATTTTGAGTGGAAGATCTGAACAGACATCTTCAAAATAGAAACAGAATTACCTGGAAAAACTGATTGGGGTCAAGTAATTCTGTGTGACCGCCCCCATACAACCTTCAACCCACCTGACAGCGGCGATCCACCTCGACAAAGACCGGCTGTCCTGTGGTTGGAATATTAAATCCCGTTACACTGACAGGGGCCAGTGGGGATCACTGCTGTGCTATCAGAGCTGCTGTGTTCTGCACTAGGCATGACGCCAAGTCGCTGCAAGCTCCGTCACAGCCAAGAGGGGGAGGGGTTCTCGCTGCAGGCCTGACCAGTCTCTATTCCAGAAACCAACATCGCTGACCTGGCTGTTACCCCATTACCCCTTGTGGGATCTTGCTGTGTGCAATTTGGTTGCCAATTTGCCTACATTACAACAGTGCCTGACCGACAGCGTCGGAGTTCGATCTCTTGCTGGTTTGATGGGTTTGAAACTGACCTGTTTATAGAAGCCAAATTTACCCTGAAATGCTGAACTGTAAAATCGATTTTTAAACTTTAATGGAGGAATCTGCTGACAGGATGAGATGCAGATGTTTGGCAGGAGACTGATGTGAGTGTACACAGGAGCATTGGATGGGCCAAATGGTCTGTTGCCTGTAATAGTTAAAAGACAAAATTCTCAGACACCATATTGATTATTTTGTCGGTTTGAATATTCCTTAACTCACCTCCCATGTACTGATATCTGATTTGGCAGGGGAGTTTTGACATCTGCAAACACAATGATACGGAGTTCCTGGAGCCTTATCAGCTTTCACACTGTTCCAGTTGAGATTGTCCATGTGAAATGCACCGTAAATTCTTGATTCGGCGATTAATCTGCTTCAATCTGTGCGCACTATCTCTATCTCTCTCTCTCTCTGCCGTGACTTGCTAAGAACCTCTTTATCACTATCTATCAAACAGCCTCAGTCTAATGGGAGTCTTCCGTTTCCTCGCGTTACAAGGCTCCCAAAAAAAAATTAGCAAAGGAAACCGAACAACAAACCGAGTCCCCTGGTGTGTGGGGACACATCTTGTCACCATCTCACGGGATGTGGGGCTTCGCTGGCTGGGCCCAGCGTTTATTGCCCATCCCTACTTGCCCCTTGAGAAGGTGGTGGGTGAGCTGCCTTCTTCAGCCGCTGCAGTCCGTGTGGTGTAGGTACACCCACAGTGCTGTTAGGGAGGGAGTTCCAGGATTGTGAGTTACTTGGTTGCAGAATGTCAGAGTAGACTTGCCAATTTTCCAGGAATGCCCTGGAGTCCGCAGCAGTTGAAGATTAATCTATGTGGACATCGCTGCCCCAGGAGAGCCAGGAGATCAAGTCTCAGGGGTAAGAAAAGACTCTGTTTGCAATCCTTGAACGTAGTTGTTTTAGAAATATTAGAAATGGAGAAAGAAGCAGTTTCATCATGCAGTGGGGAAGGGGAAATCAAGCGATGAGAAACTCCAGGAATTCTCCCGACTGGGAACTGGCAACTGCATCCTGTGGCCTGGAGTGAACCGAGAATGGAGGCCCTCCACCAGGCATGGAAAGAGATCATACCCGCTCGCGTTTCTATGGCACCTCTCACATTGACTGTATGAAATGTTTCACAGTCATTGTAAACTAGGCAAAACAGGGGCCCATCTTCACACTGCAAAATACTTCCAACAACTTTCTGGGAAGAATTTGGATCAGAACTTGTCAGCGAGTAGTGACAACGGGAGCTGTAATGGTCACCACAGGGAGGAGAGCTCTTTAAGAAGCCAGCTCACTGTCACATTCTTAAGGGCAAATAAGGAAGGGCAACAGATGCTGGCTGGGCCAGCGACACCCACATCCCAGGAAAGAAAAGACCTAAAAGGGCAGAAGAGGCTGAGTTTATCATCTCACCTGACAGATAAACATCTGAAAATGCAGCACTCCCTCAGTCCTGGGAGTGTTTGATGTGTAGAGGGAGCATTACTCTGTATCTAACCCCATGCTGTACCTGTCCTGGGAGTGTTTGATGGGGGCAGTGTAGAGGGAGCTTTACTCTGTATCTAACCCTGTGCTGTACCTGTCCTGGGAGTGTTTGATGGGGGCAGTGTAGAGGGAGCTTTACTCTGTATCTAACCCCATGCTGTACCTGACCTGGGAGTGTTTGATGGGGACGGTGTAGAGGGACCTTTACTCTGTATCTAACCCCGTGCTGTACCTGTCCTGGGAGTGTTTGATGGGGACAGTGTAGAGGGAGATTTACTCTGTATCTAACCCCGTGCTGTACCTGTCCTGGGAGTGTTTGATGGGGACAGTGTAGAGGGAGCTTTACCCTGTATCTAACCCCGTGCTGTACCTGTCTTGGGAGTGTTTGATGGGGACGGTGTAGAGGGAGCTTTACTCTGTATCTAACCCCATGCTGTACCTGTCCTGGGAGTGTTTGATGGGGACAGTGTAGAGGGAGCTTTACTCTGTATCTAACCCCGTGCTGTACCAGACCTGGGAGTGTTTGATGGGGACAGTGTAGAGGGAGCTTTACTCTGTATCTAACCCCGTGCTGTACCTGTCCTGCGAGTGTTTGATAAGGATGCTGGTTACCTGAAATCAGAAATTATTCTTTCACCCAGACTTTATTTTACATTCATGGACAAGGGCAGCAGATAGATGGGAACACCACCGCCTGGAAGTTCCCCTCCAAGTCACTCACCATCCTGACTTGGAAATATATCACCGTTCCTTCACTGTCGCTGGGTCAAAATCCTGGAACTCCCTCCCTAACAGCACTGTGGGTGTACCTACACCACATGGACTGCAGCGGTTCAAGAAGGCAGCTCACCACCACCTTCCCAAGGGCAATTAGGGATGGGCAATAAATGCTTGGCCCAGCCAGTGAAGCCCCACTTCCCATGAATGAATAAAAAACTCTCCCAGTGAATTCTTGGTAAACGTACAGAACTGGCAGCAAGAGCTAAAAGCTGCATTGGCCCATGGGTTGCTCTGTTTCTGCTATTAATTTGTTGATTTTAAATATCGGCCATTGTCCAAACTCTCTTTCTGTGACCACAGCTTGTACTCGATACCCACTGCAACCAACAGCCATGTATTAATCATCTACAATGAAATATTGTCTGTTTCAATTACTGTCCTGTCCAATCAACTCCACCCCGACAGTAGCTTCTCTCCAGGTCTCTACTCTGAATCAACTCTACTGCCTAACCACTCAGAGCCAATTGTTACTGCCCATCCACCTGGGAACCAATGGCCACTGCCCAATCGCCTGGGAACCAATGGCCACTGCCCAATTGCCTGGGAACCAATGGCCACTGCCCAATCGCCTGGGAACCAATGGCCATTGCCCAATCACCGGGGAACCAAAGTCCACTGCCCAATCACCTGGGAGCCAATAGCCACTGCCCAATCACCTGGGAACCAAAGTCCACTGCCCAATCACCGGGGAACCAATGGCCACTGCCCATCCACCTGGGAACCAATGGCCACTGCCCAATCACCTGGGAGCCAATGGCCATTGCCCAATCACCTGGGAGCCAATGGCCACTGCCCAATCACCTGGGAGCCAATGGCCATTGCCCAATCACCTGGGAGCCAATGGCCACTGCCCAATCACCTGGGAGCCAATGGCCATTGCCCAATCACCTGGGAACCAATGTTTTACCTTTCACAAATCCATGTTGACTCTTCCTGATCACATTGTGATTTTTTAAGTATCCTGCTATAACCTCCTTAATAATGGATTCTTGTAATTTTCCTATGACAGACGTTAGACTAACTGGCCGATAGTTTCTTGTTCCCTGTCTCCCTCCTTTCTTGAATAAAGGTGTTACATCCACTGGAACCCTTCCAGAATCTAAGGGAAGATGAGGTTTCCTAAAAATGCAATGGCCGCTTGACCATAACGTTGGACGGGCAGTGAAAAATAACATTTAATTCCATTGTTAATGGTCTTAATAGGTCTTTTAATTGTCAGTGGGTGTGCCAACTCTCGCATGCGCCCGCTGACTGAAATATCGCGCAAGTGCATGATGATGTCAGGACGCTGGCCCCACATCATCGGGCACGTACCCACCCACTCAGCGAAAAATTCAGCCCTAAGGAATTTTGGACGATCACAACCAATGCGTCCACTATCTCTGCAGTCACTTCTTTTAAGGTCCAAGGATACAGGACACCTGGTCCTGGGGACCTGTCAGCCTTTAGGTCCAACATTTTTCCCAGGACCTTTTCCCTGGTGATAGTGACTGTTTTAAGTTCCTCCTTACCATACACCTTTTCATTTTCAAATATCTTTGGGAACATTTCTAAGTCTTCTACAGTGAAGACACATACAACTTACCTGTTCAACTCCCCTCCATTTCCTTGTTTTCCATTGTCAATTCCCCAGACTCACTCTCGGGAGGACCAACACTAGCTTTAGTTACTCCTTTCCTATTTGAATACTTGTAATAACTCTTACTATCTATTTTTATATTACTAGCTGGCTTTTTCTTATATTTGTCTTTCTCCCTCTTTATTTTTTTTGTCATTTATTGCTGGTTCTTAAAATCTGACCAGTCTCCTAACCTACCACTAATCTTTGCAGATTTGTACAGTGTTTCTTTCAAGTTGGTACAATCCTTAACTTCCTTATTCAGCCACGGATGATACATCCTTCTCAAAGAGCCTTTCTTCCTTACTGGGATAAATATTTGCTGAGAGTTATTAAATGTCTCCTTAAAAGTCTGCTACTGCATCTCTACCGTCCTAACCTAGTTTCTCAATTCCCTTTAGCTAGCTCTGCTTTCATATCCTTATAATTAACCTTATTCTGGTTTAAAGCACTAATCTTAGACCCACAATTCTCCCCTTCAAACTGAACATGAAATTCTACCATTTGATGATTGCTATTGCCTGGCAGCTCCTTTATCATGAGGCTGGTGAATACTCATGTCTCATTGTTCATTACCAGGTCCACAATAGACCATTCCCTGGTTGGCTCTGAAATGTACTGCTCTGAGAAAGTGTCCCATATACAGTCTAGGAACTCATTTTCTAGCCTAGTTTTGCCAATCTGATTCTTCAAATCTATGTGTAGATTAAAGTCACCCATGATTATTATTTCTTATACACCCCATTTATTTCTTCCTGTATACTCTGTCCTATAGTGTGACTACTGTTAGGGAGCTGATAGACGGCTCCCACAAGTGACCACTAACCTTTCCTAATTCTTATCTCTACACAAACTGATTCTATATCTTGCTCTTTCAAGCTAAGGTCATCCCTCACTATTGTACTAATGACATCCTTAGTTAACAGAGCTACCCCACCAAATTTTCCTAGCTTCATCTCTTTTCAAAATGTCAAATACCATAAATGTTCAGATCCCAACCTTGGTCAGCCTGCAACCAGGTCTCTGTGATGGCTCCCAACACCTCATCCCCTTCCCATATGGAATCATAGAACACCTGCCCCTTTACCTGTCTAAGGCCCTAAATACTCCCTACCACTTGCACTTCTTTCACTCTAGTCTACTGTATTCTCCACTCACAATGCAGTCTCCTCTAAACGCAGACTGGGTGATCGTTTTGTGGAACACCTTCACTCAGTCTACAAGTGTCCTGACCTTCCCATCACTTTGCCATTTCAATTCACCATCTTGCTCTCGTGCCCATATTTTTGTCCTCGGGCTGCTACAAAGTTCCAGCAAAGTCCAACACAAACTAGAGGAACAGTCTCATCTTCCGATTAGGCACTTTACAGACTTCTGGGCTAAACATTGAGATCAACAACTTCAGACCATGAACTCTGTCCTCCATTTTAATATATATTTTTTCTCAATCCCCTTCCCCCCACAGGACTAGTTTGTATCCTGTTCTTATGTTTTGCTTTCAGAGAGCACTGACCCTTGTTCTGCTATTAACACATTCTGCTATCTGACCTTTATGCCACTATTAACACCTGCTTTAATCTTTAACACTACCATTACCACTCCCTTTGTCTTGTGTCCATGACATCTTTGTGAAATCTCTCCTGGCCTCCCACCCAACCCTGACTTTCTATTTTGTTCTACCTGTTCTCTTTAGCTCTGAAGAAGAGTCATACAGACTCGAAACGTTAACTCTGTTTCTCTCTCCACAGATGCTGCCAGACTTGCTGAGTTTTTCCAGCATTTTCTGTTTTTATCTCTGGAATGGCTATCAGGTCATACCTCTTTATTTCTATCTGTGCTAACAGTTAATCCATTTTATTATGAATGCTGCATGCATTTAGATACAGAGCCTTTAGCTTTGTCTTTTTATCATTTTTTGCAATCTCTGGCCTTACCTGCTGGTGCACACTTAAGTTTGTACACTCTGTCCCTTCCTGCCACACTCTGGGTTATCATTGTCCAAATCCCTGCTCTAATACCTCATTGTTTCCTTCTGTTTTACCACATCTCCTCCCACATCATCCCTAACCCCCACTATTTAGTTTAAAGCCCTCTCTACCAACCTAGTTCTATGACTCGCCAGAACACTGGTGCCAGCAGAGTTCAGGTGAAGACCACCCCAGCAGCACAGCTCCCACTTTCCCCAGATGTGGCACAGGCACCGGCAATTTGGGAACCCAATGTCTACTTCTGGTTATATGTGAATGGAACGAGCAGGAGCTCAGCCTGGTGTACACCTGAGCTGGGAACCCACACATGCTCCCTGTGATATTGTGGGCCAATGCAGCTGTAGACAAGGAAGGCTAAGTCAGCAGGTGAGAAATTGGAGGCGACCTACTGACATGGATAGGGAATTGGTTAGGAAATAAGAGACAGAGAGTAGGGATAATGGGAATGTGCCCAACTTGGCAGAATGTGACCAGTTGTGTTTCCCAGAGACCTGCTCTGGGGCCTCAGCTTTTCACGATATTTATACATGACCTGGATGAAGGAATAGGGACCATTTTTTAAAATCTGTTGATGACACCAATGTGGGTGATACAGTGAATAGTGTGGATGGGAGCAGGAAGGGGCAAAGGGACATTGATAGATTCAGCGAGAGTGGACAAAATTGCGATAGTTGGAGTTCAGTGTGGGGAAGTGTGAGATCACCAACTTTAGACCCAAGTAACATTATCATCACGTGTGATCTGCCTGAAGAAGGCAGGTCCCTGGCTCCTGATGCTTCAGCCTGTACCATTTCCTTGGCAGTTTTTGTCAGTGGTGGGTTGCCATTACCTCCCACTCTCAGGGGCAGGGAGAGGAGAAGTCTCAAGTCAACCTCAGCCAGAACAGGGATCAAACCCATGTTGTTAGCATTATTCGGAACACATACAAGCTCTCCAGCCAACCGAGCTAACTGGCTCCCTCAGCGAAAGATCGATCAGAATGTTTTCTAAATAGGGAGACAGGTTATCCATGAGTTAAATGGATGACAGAACAGACCAGGGAGGCTGAATGGCCTCCTCTTGTTGTGACATCACAGGAATGGGGAGAAATTCCACTCCCACCCGCTTCCCTTGGCTGAATGTGAGGATAATAACCTCATATTCATGCACCTGAATCCACGCAAGCACTGGGCTTAGTACAAGGGCCTGAAGTTGATCTCCCCACTCAGATAATCCTACCAGCCGATTCCAGACCAGGTGTGATAAGATTTCTTGGCTCCACTACCAAATCTCAGACAGCAACTTCCAAACACAGATGTATTCAGCAGCTCAAATGGTGAGGGAGGTGGATTTATTGAGCATTGCACCAGTTTCAACAGCAGCTTGTATATATACAGTGTCCTTAATGCAGTAAAATATCCCAAGACACTTCACAGGAGGCTTATAAGGGAAAATATGACAGCAAGCCACATGAGGGAGATACTAACGCAGATGACAAAAAGTTCAGTTAAAGAGGTAAGTTTTCAGGAGCATCTTATAAGAGGAGAGAGTGGTAGAGGGAGGGAGAGAGGTTTAGGGATGAGGTTCCAGAGTTTAAGGCCCAGACAGCTGAATGGACGGCCATCAGTAGTGGAGTGGTTAAACATGGGGACGTGTAAGAGGCCAGAAGTAGAGATGCGGAGATCTCAGGTGGCTGTAGGGCTGGAGGAGATGATAGAGATAGGGAGAGGCGAGGAGGAATTTGAACAGGAGGGTGGGAATTTTAAAATTGAGGCCTTGTTGGAACAGGAGCCAATGTAGGTCTGTAAGCACAGGGGTGATGAGTAAACAGCTCTTACAGAGGGCCAGCACAGACACAATGGGCCAAATGGCCTCCATCTATGCTGTAATCGTTCTATGATTCCCTCTTTTCCTTTACCCTGTCCAAGGTCATCTCGCTCCACAAGACCTAGCCTCACTCCCCTTACCCCATTCCAAAAAACTCTCCGAACCCCATTCCCAATAAACTCCCTCAAACCCATTATCAAGGAGTAAAGGAGTGCAGAGATCTTGAAGGTCAATGGTCCCTCTGAGGTACGGCGGGAATGCAGTGTGCAGACAGCTCACTAACTGTCCCATTGAAGATAACGCAGGTGCACGGCCACATTCAACCAGGCCCTCCCCCCGGCAAAGGAAAATTCAAAGAATTCTTGGGGATGAAATGTTAAAATGCAGAAAATAGGAAAAGCCATTGAGGGATTTGAACAGAAGTCTGTGAATTTTAAAATTGAGGCATTTCATTCACTCCCTCCACCACTGACGCACAGTAGCAGCAGTGTGTGTACCATCTACAAGATGCACTGCAGGAACTCACCAAGGCTCCTTCGACAGCATCTTCCAAACCCACAACCACTACCATCTAGAAGGACAAGGGCAGCAGATAGATGGGAACACCACCACCTGGAAGTTCCCCTCCAAGTCACTCACCATCCTGACTTGGAAATATATCACCGTTCCTTCACTGTCGCTGGGTCAAAATCCTGGAACTCCCTCCCTAACAGCACTGTGGGTGTACCTACACCACATGGACTGCAGCGGTTCAAGAAGGCAGCTCACCCACCACCTTCTCAAGGGGCAATTAGGGGTGGGTAATAAAAATTGGCCCAGCCAGTGATCCCCACATCCCTGTGAATGAATTTTTAAAAAATCTTATTCTTCCTCCTTCCTGGGCTCGCTGGCAGTTTAAAACAATATGCAAAGAAATATTTCCTCATTAGGGAACAATTAGTTACAATTGCAGTTTAGCAGCTGTGAGAGGGATTGACTACAATTAAACAGAATCCAGGAGTGGGAGAAGTAACATGTTATGCTGTAAAGAGGACAAGGAGATTACTGCTAAAGTTTATCAAGCAGAATCGGAGCTGGGACTGATTCAGATGATTAATTCCAGTGCCAAAATCAACTCAGGCGCCTCGCACTTAAACCCCAGACAGACTGAGTGAAAACAGCCAGGTCTGTAATCCTTCGACTCTCGGTAAAAATATACCAGATCAGTGATATTGATCAGAGAGACATCGGTCTCCATCCCCAACTTGTGCTCCGTTTGCAGGGAGGGTTACAATTACCAGCTGACGAACTAGGAGCAGGAGGAGGCCATTCAGCCCCTCGAGCCTGCTCCACCATTCAGTAAGATCACAGAATCACAGAATCACGCAGCGCAGAAGAGGCCCTTCGGCCCATCGAGTCTGCACCGACACGTGAGAAACACATGGTTGATCTGATAGTGACCTCAAATCTCGATCTCAACTACCCCCGATAACCTATCACCCCCCTCGCTGACCAAGAATCTATCCACCTCTGCCTTTAAAATATTCAAAGGCTCTGCTACCACCGCCTTCTCAGGAAGAGAGTTCCAAAGACTCACGACCCTTTGAGTGAAAAAAATTTGCTTCATCTCTGTCTTAAATGGGTGACCCCTTATTTTTAAACAGTGACCCCTGGTTCTAGATTCTCCCACAAGAGGAAACATCCTCTCTACATCCACCCTGTCAAGACCCCTCAGGATCTTATGTGTTTCAATCAAGCCGCCTCTTACTCTTCTAAACCCCAGCAGATACAAGCCTAACCTGTCCAACCTTTCCTCATAAGACAACCCACCCATTCCAGGTATTAGTCTGGTAAACCTTCTCTGAACTGCTTCCAATACATTTGCATCCTTCCTTAAATTAGGTGACCAATTCTGTACACAGTACTCCAGATGTGGCCTCACCAGTGCTCTGCATAACTGAAGCATAACCTCCCTACTTATGGATTCAATTCCCCTCACAATAAACAATAGCATTCTATTAACTTTCTTAATTTCGTGCTGTACATGGCTTATCTGTTTCTGCTTCAATTTCCACATTCCCATTTACCAACCTTTGATTCCCTTGCCTAACGAGAATCCATCTACCTCTGCCTTAAAAATATTCAATGACCCCACCCCCACCACCTTCTGAGGCCGAGAGCTCCAAAGTCCCACAACCCTCTGAGAGTAAAAAATTCTCCTCATCTCTGTCCTAAAAGGGCGACCCCTAATTTTAAAATAGTGCTCCCTAGTTCTGGACTCATCCACAGGAGGAAACATCCTTTCCATGTCCATCTTGTCAAGACCATTCAGGATCTTATACACTTCAAACAAGTCACCCCTCACCCCTTTAATACAGAAAATTGTGAGGTTGGCAGAAGCAATAAGGAGACACTATAGACTCAATGGCACAGTTCTAAAGAGTGTGCAGGGACAGAAGGAGCTGGGGACACATGTGCATTGATCTTTGAAGGTGGCAGGACATATTGAGAGAGTGGCTAGTGAAGCCAGTGGTTTACATCCCAGGTTGCTGAAGGGAGTGGGGGTAGAGATAGCGGAAGGACTTGTCAAAATCTTCCAATCTTCACCAGATATAGGCAAGGTGCCAGAGGATTGGAGAGTGGCAAATGTGACACCCTTATTCAAGAAAGTGTGTAAGGACAGTCCGAGTAACTACAGAGCAGTCAGTTTAACATCAGTGGGGTGGGTAAGGTTTTAGAAACAATAATCTGGGAAAGACAGAGAGATTAGTGTTAATTAAGGAGAGCCAGCTCGGATTTGTAAAAGACAGATTGTGTTTGACTGATCTAATTGAATGTTTTGATGAAGTAACAGAGAAGGTTGATGAAGGGAAGGTAGTAGATGTTGTCTATATGGATTTTAAGAAAGCTTTTGACAAGGTACCACATAAAAGGCTGGTTAACGAAACTGAGGCTCATGGAATAGGAGAGTCAGTGTCAGCTTGGATAGGAAACTGGCTTAAGGACAGGAAACAGCGAGTGGTGGTAAATGGTTTCAGACTGGAGGATGGTAGACAGTGGTGTTCCCCATCAGTCAGTGATAGGAGCGCTGCTTTCTATGCAATATATGAATGATTTGGATATGGGAATACAGTGTACAATTTCCAAGTTACATACAAATATATGAATTAGGAGCAGGAGGAGGCCATTCAGCCCTTCAAGCCTGCTCTGCCATTCAATACGACCACAGCTGATCTGATTGTGACCTCAGCTCCACATTCCACCTACTCCTGATAACCTTTCACTCCCCTGTTAGTCAAGAGTCTATCTACCTCTGCCTGAAAAATATGCAATGACCCCACCTCCACTGGCCTCATGGGGTGAGAGTTCCAAAGATTCACCACCCTCTGAGAGAAAAAAATTCTCCCAATCTCTGTTTGAAATGACAGACCCGTTATTTTTAAACTCTGTCCCTAGCTCTAGTCTCTCCAAGAAGGGGAAACAACCCTTCAGCCTTCACCACGTGAAACCTCCTCAGGATCTTATATGCTTCAATATGATCACCTATCATTCTTCTGAAACCTAATGGGTACAGGCTCAACCTGTCCAACCTTTCCTCGTAATGTAACCCCTATCCCAGGAATGAATCGAGTGAACCTTCTCTGAACTGCTTCTAACGCATTTATTTCCTTTCTTAAATAAGGAGACCAAAACTGTACACAGTATTCCAGATGTGGTCTCACCAAGGCCCTCTACATCTGTAGCAAAACATCCCTACTTTTATGTTCCATTCCCCTTGCAGTAAACAACAACATTCTATTTCCCTTTCTAATCACTTGCTGTACCTGCGCACTAACTTTTCCTGATTCATGTACCAGGACACTCAGGTCCCTCTGTACCTTCTGCAATCTCTTTCCGTTTAAATAATTTGCCACTTTTCTATTCTTCCTGCCAAAGTGGACAAGTTCACATTTTCCCACATTATTCTCCATCTGCCAAATTTTTGCCCACTCACTTAACCTGTCTATATCCCTTTGCAGACTCCTTATGTCCTCTTCACAACTTACTATCCTACCTATCTTGTGTCATCAGCAAATTTAGTCCTTACGTCCAAGTAATTGGTATAGATTGTAAATAGTTGAAGCCCCAGCAGCGATTTCTGTGGCACTCCACTCGAAACATCTCGCCAACCTGAAAATGATCCGTTTATATCCATACTCTCTGCTTCCTGTTAGCCAGCCAATCATTTATCCATGTTAAGATGTTACCCGGTACAACATGAGCTCTTATTTAGCATAGTAACCTTTACTGTGGCAAATTGTCAAATGGCTTCTGGAAAACTAAGTGTTGCACATCCATAGCTTCCCTATACTCCTCAAGGTCCCATCAGATTGGAAAATAGTGAATAATGTGATTCCTCTATTCAAGTGAGGGAGGAGACAGAAAGCAGGAAACTACAGGCCAGTTAGACCCTTCCAGAATCTAGGGAATTTTGGAAAATTAAAATCAATATATTTACTATCTCTTCAGCCACTTCATTTAAGACTCTAGGGTGAAATCCATCAGAACCAGGGGACTTGTCAGCTTTTAGTCCTAATAATTTTCTCAGTCCCCTTTCCTTGGTGATTGTAGTTGTTTTAAGTTCCTCTCTCCCTTTCACCTCCTGATTCACAATTATTTCTGGGATGTTGTTTGTATCCTCTACAGTGAAGACAGACATAAAATATCTGCTCAATTCATCTACCATTTCCTTCTTTTCCATTATTAATTCCCCATTCTCACTCTCTCGGGGACCAAAGCTCACTTTGCTTATTCTTTTCCTTTTTAAATACCTGTAGAAAGTCTTACTATCTGTTTTATATTTCTAGCTAGCTTTATCTCGTACTCTAATTTCTCTCTCCTTATCAATATTTTAATCATTCTTTGCTGATCTTTATATTCTATCCAATCTTCTGACCTGCCACTCATCTTTGTGGAATTATATGCATTTTTTTTCAATTTGATACTATCTTTAACTTCCTTGGTTAACCGTGGATGTTGCATCCTTCCCTTAGAGTTTTTCTTTCTCACTGGAATGTATATTTTCTGAGTATTCTGAAATAACTCCTTAAATATTTGCACTGCATCTCTACTGACCTATCCCTTAACCTAATTTCCCAGTCCATTTTAGCCAGCTGTCTTCATGCCCCCATAATTGTCTTTATTTCAGTTTAAAACATTAGTCTTAGATCCACTCCTCTCTCCCTTAAATTGAATATGTAATTCAATCTTATTATGATCACTGCTTCTTAGAGGCACCTTCACTATGAATTAATTAATCCTGTGTCATTGCATATTATCAGGTCTTGGTTAGCCTGCTGTTTGGCTGGTGCTAAAATGTTAAGCTCCTGAAAACACTCTATGAACTCATCATCCAGGTTTTGGAAACTTGAATTGTCCAATCTACATGTAGATCAAAGTCACCAATGATTATCACCATACCTTTTTCACAAGCCCCCATTATTTCTTCCTGTATACCCCATCCTACAGTGTAGTTACTGTTAGGGGGCCTATAAACCATTCCCAAAAGAGACTTCTTACCTTTACTATTTCTCACCTCTACCTGAACTGATTCTACATCTTGATCTCCAGAGCTTAGTTCAAATCTCTCTCCCTGGTGTACCAATGTCATCCTTAACTTATATTTTATTATTCATTCTGGGGATATGGGCATTGCTGTCTAGGCCAGCGTTTATTACCCATCCCTAATTGCCCTGGTTCAGAGGTAATTTAAGAGTCAACCACACTGCTGTGGGTCTGGAGTCACATGTAGACCAGTTAAGGATGACAGACTTCCCTTCTCTAAAGCGCATTAATGAACCACTTGCAACAATCAGCAATGGTTTCGTGGTCATCACCAGACTTTTAATTTCTATTGAATTCAAATTTCACCATCTGCTGTGGTGGGATTTGAACCCAGGTCCCCAGAGTATTACCCTGGGTCTCTGGAGTACTAGCCCAGTGACAATACCACTACGCCACTGCCTTCCCACACATTTCCTAACTTCCTGTGCTTCCTAAATGTCTTGTACACTCGAATATTCAGTTACAAGTCTTTGTCATCCTGCAGTCTGTTGATGCTGCTGAACTTGGAGGTGCGGCAAACAGTGAGGATGATACTGACCGACTACAACAGGACATTGGTAGGCTAGCAGAATGGGCAGACAAGTGGCAGGTGGAGTTGAATACAGGCAAGTGTGAGGTGATACATTTTAGCTGAAGGGACAGGCAGAGGCAATATAGACTGAATGACACAGCTCTAAAGAGTGTGCAGGGTCAGAGGGACCTGGGGGTACATGTGCATCGATCTTTGAAGGTGGCGGGACATATTGAGAGATTGTTTAGCCCTAAGGTTGGGCTGGAGAAGCTGGGATTGTTCTCCTTGGAGCGAAGGAGATTGAGGGGGAGATTTGATAGAGGGGGACAAGGTTAGGACAGGACTGAATAAGGTAGACAATGAAAAGCTGTTCCCATTGGCTGATGGTTCAAGGACACAGATTTAAGGCTTGGGGCAAGAGATACGGGGGGGGATGTGAGGAACAACTTTTTTAATGCAGCGACTGGTAATGTTCTGGAACTCACTGCCCACAAGAGTGCTGGAAGCAGAGACGGTGAAGGATTTTGAAAGGAAATTTAATGGATGCTTGAGGGAAATAGACTTGCTGGATTACGGGGAAGGGACTGATTGGATTGGCCTACAGAAGACCAACATGGTCTCGATGGGCCAAATATCTTCCTTCTGTACTGTAATGACTCTATGCTCAGTCTCCATCTCACCACTATATCATATTACCATGTGACTATCCACACCTGCAGCTCATCATGATTATTTAGTACACTCTGTGCGATTACATATATGCAGTGTAAACTTAGTCTGGACCTTACTGCATTAACTCTTCATGTCACCCCACCTAATGCCTTCCCATTTCTTACTCGAGTGATATCTGTCTCTCCCATTCCTTTCTGCATCTTGTTTAATCTTCCTAAAGATACATCTGGGTCCCAACCCCTTGCCAAGTTAGTTTAAACCCTTCCAACAGCACCAGTCAAGAACGTTAGTCCCGGCGATGTTCAGGTACAACCCACCCACCTGCGAAACATCAAATCTCCTGAGAACCAGTCAAAATATCCCAGGAATCTAGGGCCCTCTCTCTCCTGCACCCATCCCCCAGCCACACGTTCATCTGGTCTGTTTTTCTGTCCATCCAGGGTTCCTGCTCCTGATCGCTGCCCAATGACAGTGACAGGTTAACTGTGGGAGACAGAATGTGCCTGTTCCTATGTGGGCCCGAGGTCAGGGTCAGTCTCAGTTGTGATGCTTCCACAGTTGAATAGCCAGCCAGCACGCCAGTGGCCTCACAGGTGAACAATGGGCTGAGAATTCAAAGCCTGTGAAACTCAGCATGAGCTGAAGGTTTCAGGAGGTGGAGGGTAAACTTGGAGGCAAAACAGTGCTTCAGTCCCGCTTCCATATTGGAGAGGGGGGTTGTGGAGAGTTAAAAATCAGCAGCAATAAATAAAGTCTTTGACTGCCAAAGAACAGGAAGCTCCATCCGTTTATAAACCTGCTTAATGTTCCAGTTCTCTGGCTGAAAGCACAGACCACTTTGTTTATCAGTTGCTAAGGCAATAGAGCAAAGCAGCTTAAAGTATATACGGAGTTCCCTGATTCCACCCTCAGTCACCTCCCTCCCTCTCTCCCTCAGTCACCCTCCCTCCCTCTCTCCCTCTGTCACCCTCCCTCCCTCCTCTCTCCCTCAGTCACCCTCCCTCCCTCTCTCTCCCTCTGTCACCTTCCCTCTCTCTCCCTCAGTCACCCTCCCTCTCTCTCCCTCAGTCACCCTCCCTCTCTCTCCCTCTGTCACCCTCCCTCTCTCTCCCTCTGTCACCTTCCCTCTCTCTCCCTCAGTCACCCTCCCTCCCTCTCTCTCCCTCTGTCACCTTCCCTCTCTCTCCCTCAGTCACCCTCCCTCTCTCTCCCTCAGTCACCCTCCCTCTCTCTCCCTCTGTCACCCTCCCTCCCTCTCTCTCCCTCTGTCACCTTCCCTCTCTCTCCCTCAGTCACCCTCCATCTCTCTCTCTCCCTCTGTCACGTTTCTTCTCTCTCCCTCTGTCACCTTCCCTCTCTCTCTCCCTGTCACCTTCTCTCTCTCTCTCTCTCTGTCACCTTCCCTCTCTCTCCCTCTCCCTCTGTCACCTTCCCTCTCTCTCCCTCAGTCACCCTCCCTCCCTCTCTCTCCCCCTCCCTCTGTCACCTTCCCTCTCTCTCTCTTCCTCTGTCACCTTCCCTCTCTCTCCCTCTCCCTCTGTCACCTTCCCTCTCTCTCCCTCAGTCACCCTCCCTCCCTCTCTCTCCCCCTCCCTCTGTCACCTTCCCTCTCTCTCTCTTCCTCTGTCACCTTCCCTCTCTCTCCCTCTCTCTCTGTCACCTTCCCTCTCTCTCCCTCAGTTGCCTTCCCTCTCTCTCCCTCTGTCACCTTCCCTCTCTCTCCCTCAGTCACCCTCCCTCCCCCTCTCTCCCTCTGTCACCCTCCCTCCTTCTCCGTCTGTCACCTTCCCCCCCTCTTTCTCCCTCTGTCACCTTCCCTCTCTCTCCCTCTGTCACCTTCCCTCCCTCTCTCTCCCTTTGGCACCTTCCCTCACTCTCTCTCCCTCTGCCACCTTCCTCCTCTCTCTTTCTCCCTCTGTCACCTTCTCTCTCTCTCTCCTCTGTCACGTTACTTCTCTCTCTCTCCCTCTCTCTCTCTCCACTGTCACCTTGTCACTTTGGACTGTAGCGGTTCAAGAATGCCGCTCACCACCACGTTCTCAAGGGCAACGAAAGGTGGGTGAGAAAATGCAGTGAAGACCATACATAATGAATGAACAAACAAAAACCATCTCTTTCTCTCATACTATCACCTTCCATCCCCTGTTACCTTGCTTCTCTCACTTCCTCTATCAACCTGTCTCTCCCTCTCCCTCTGTCACCTTCCCTATCACTCCCTCTGTCACTATCACTCTCTCATCTGCCATTGCATCTGTTAGAGGAACAGTACTGAGGGAGTGCTGCACTGTCAACAGGTCAGTACCAAGCGAGTGCTGCAGTGTGGGAGGGTCAGTACTGAGGGAGTGCGGCACTGTCAGAGGGTCAGTACTGAGGGAGTGCGGCACTGTCAGAGGGTCAGTACTGAGGGAGTGCTGCACTGTCAGAGGGTCAGTACTGAGGGAGTGCGGCACTGTCAGAGGGTCAGTACTGAGGGAGTGCGGCACTGTCGCAGGGTCAGTACTGAGGGAGTGCTGCACTGTCGCAGGGTCAGTACTGAGGGAGTGCTGCTATATCAGAGGTCCAATACTGAGGGAGTGCTGCACTGTCAGAGGGTCAGTGCAGAGGGAGTGCTGCACTGTCAGAGTGTCAGTACTGAGGGAGTGCTGCACTGTCAGAGGGTCAGTACTGAGGGAGTGCTGCACTGGCAGAGAGTCAGCACTGAGGGAGCGCTGCACTGTTGGAGGGTAAGTACTAAGGGAGAGCTGCACTGTCGCAGGGTCAGTACTGAGGGAGTGTGGCTATATCAGAAGACAAATTCTGAGGGAGTGCAACACAGTCAGAGGGTCAGTACAAAGGGAGTGCTGCACTGTCAGAGGGTCAGTACTGAGGGAGCACTGCTATATCTGAATTCAATAATGAGGGAGTGCTGCACTGTCAGAGGGTCAGTAATGAGGGAGTGCTGCACTGTCAGAGGGATAGTACAGATGGAATACTGCTATGTCAGAGCGTCATTACTGAAGGAGTGCTGCACTGTCAGAGGGTCAGTACTGAGGGAGAGCTGCACTGTCAGAGGGTCAATACTGAAGGAGTGCTGCACTGTCAGAGCGTCAGTACTGAGGGAGTGCTGCACTGACAGAGGGTCAGTAGTGAAGGAGTGCTGCACTGTTGGAGGGTAAGTACTAAGGGAGAGCTGCACTGTCGCAGGGTCAGTACTGAGGGAGTGTGGCTATATCAGAAGACAAATACTGAGGGAGTGCAGCACAGTCAGAGGGTCAGTACAGAGGGAGTGCTGCACTGTCAGAGGGTTAGTACTGAGGGAGCATTGCTATATCTGAATTCAATAATGAGGGAGTGCTGCACTGTCAGAGGGTCAGTAATGAGGGAGTGCTGCACTGTCAGAGGGATAGTACAGATGGAATACTGCTGTGTCAGAGCGTCATTACTGAAGGAGTGCTGCACTGTCAGAGGGTGAGTACTGAGGGAGTGCTGCACTGTCAGGGGGTCAGTACTGAGGGAGAGCTGCACTGTCAGAGGGTCAGTACTGAGGGAGTGCCGCACTGTTGGAGGGTCAGTATTGAGGGAGTGCTGCACTGTCAGAGGGTCAGAACTGAGGGAGTGCTGCACTGTCAGAGGATCAGTACTGAGGCACTGCTGCACTGACAGAGGGTCAGTACTGAGGGAATACAGCTACCTCAGAGGGTCAGTACCGAGGCAGTGCTGCACTGACAGAGGGTCAGTACTGGGGGAGTGCTGCACTGTCAGAGGCTCAGTACTGAGGGAGTGCTGCACTGTCAGAGGGTCAGTACTGAGGGAGCACTGCTATATCTGAATTCAATAATGAGGGAGTGCTGCACTGTCAGAGGGTCAGTAATGAGGGAGTGCTGCACTGTCAGAGGGATAGTACAGATGGAATACTGCTATGTCAGAGCGTCATTACTGAAGGAGTGCTGCACTGTCAGAGGGTCAGTACTGAGGGAGTGCTGCACTGTCAGAGCGTCAGTACTGAGGGAGTGCCGCACTGACAGAGGGTCAGTAGTGAAGGAGTGCTGCACTGTTGGAGGGTAAG
Organism: Isurus oxyrinchus; assembly: GCA_026770705.1. Taxonomy (NCBI): domain Eukaryota; kingdom Metazoa; phylum Chordata; class Chondrichthyes; order Lamniformes; family Lamnidae; genus Isurus; species Isurus oxyrinchus. The sequence continues at coordinate 1,624,146 of JANJGN010000057.1, read as the reverse complement.
TACTAAGGGAGAGCTGCACTGTCGCAGGGTCAGTACTGAGGGAGTGTGGCTATATCAGAAGACAAATACTGAGGGAGTGCAGCACAGTCAGAGGGTCAGTACAGAGGGAGTGCTGCACTGTCAGAGGGTTAGTACTGAGGGAGCACTGCTATATCTGAATTCAATAATGAGGGAGTGCTGCACTGTCAGAGGGACAGTAATGAGGGAGTGCTGCACTGTCAGAGGGATAGTACAGATGGAATACTGCTGTGTCAGAGCGTCATTACTGAAGGAGTGCTGCACTGTCAGAGGGTGAGTACTGAGGGAGTGCTGTACTGTCAGGGGGTCAGTACTGAGGGAGAGCTGCACTGTCAGAGGGTCAGTACTGAGGGAGTGCCGCACTGTTGGAGGGTCAGTATTGAGGGAGTGCTGCACTGTCAGAGGGTCAGTACTGAGGGAGTGCTGCACTGTCAGAGGATCAGTACTGAGGCACTGCTGCACTGACAGAGGGTCAGTACTGAGGGAATACAGCTACCTCAGAGGGTCAGTACCGAGGCAGTGCTGCGCTGACAGAGGGTCAGTACTGGGGGAGTGCTGCACTGTCAGAGGCTCAGTACTGAGGGAGTGCTGCACTGTCAGAGGGTCAATGCTGAGGGAGTGCTGCACTGTCGCAGGGTCAGTACTGAGGGAGTGCATCTATATCAGAGGACCAATACTGAGGGAGTGCAGCACTGTCAGAGGCTCAATACTGAGGGAGTGCCGCACTGTTGGAGGGTCCGTATTAAAGGAGTGCTACACTGTCGCAGGGTCAGTACTGAGGGAGTGCTGCACTGTCAGAGGGTCAGTACTGAGGGAGTGCCGCATTGGAAGAGGGTCATCACTGAATGAGTGCTGCACTGTTGGAGGGTAAGTACTAAGGGAGAGCGGCACTGTCGCAGGGTCAGTACTGAGAGAGTGCTGCACTGTCAGAGGGTCAATGCTGAGGGAGTGCTGCACTGTCGCAGGGTCAGTACTGAGGGAGTGCATCTATATCAGAGGACCAATACTGAGGGAGTGCAGCACTGTCAGAGGCTCAATACTGAGGGAGTGCCGCATTGTTGGAGGGTCCGTATTAAAGGAGTGCTACACTGTCGCAGGGTCAGTACTGAGGAAGTGCTGCACTGTCAGAGGGTCAGTACTGAGGGAGTGCCGCATTGGAAGAGGGTCATCACTGAATGAGTGCTGCACTGTTGGAGGGTAAGTACTAAGGGAGAGCGGCAGTGTCGCAGGGTCAGTACTGAGAGAGTACGTCTATATCAGACGACCAATACTGAGGGAGTGCAGCACTGTCAGAGGGTCAGTACTGAGGGAGTACTGCTATATCTGAATTCAATACTGAGGGAGTGCTGCACTGTCAAAGGGTCAGCAGTGAGGGAGTGCAGCACTGTCAGAGGGATAGTAGAGAGGGAATACTGCTATGTCAGAGGGTCATTACTGAAGGAGTGCTGCACTGTCAGAGGCTCAATACTGAGGGAGTGCCGCACTGTTGGAGGGTCCGTATTAAGGGAGTGCTGCACTGTCGCAGGGTCAGTACTGAGGGAGTGCTGCTATATCAGAGGTCCAATACTGAGGAGTGCTGCACTGTCAGAGGGTCAGTACTGAGGGAGTGCTTCACTGTCAGAGGGTCAGTACTGAGGGAGTACTGCTATATCTGAAGTCAATACTCTGGGAGTGCTGCACTGTCAGAGGGTCAGTACTGAGGGAGTACTGCTATATCAGAGGCTCAATACTGAGGGAGTGCTGCAAAGTCAGAGGGTCAGTACTGAGGGAATACAGATATGTCAGAATGTCAGTACTGAGGGAGTGCTGCACTGTCAGAGGATCAGTACTGAGGGACTGCTGCACTGTCAGAGGGTCAGCACTGAGGGAGTGCTGCACTGTCAGAGGGTCAATACTGAGGGAGTGCTGCACTGTCAGAGGTTCAGTAAAGAGCCACTGCTGCACTGTCAGAGGGTCAGTACTAAGGGAGTACTGCTATATCAGAGGGGCAGTATTGAGGGAGTGCTGCACTGTCAGAGGGTCAGTACTGAGGGAGTGCTGCACTGACAGAGGGTCAATGCTGAGGGAGTGCTGCACTGTCAGAGGGTCAGTACTGAGGGAGAGCTGCACTGTCAGAAGGTCAGTACTGAGGGAGCGCTGCACTGTCAGAGGGTCAGTACTGAGGGAGTGCTGCACTGTCAGAGAATCACTAATGAGGGAGTGCTGCATTGTCAGAGGGTCAGTTCTGAGGGGGTGCTGCACTGTCAGAGTTTCAGTACTGAGGGAGTGCTGCACTGTCAGAGGGGAAGTACTGAGTAAGTGCTGCACTGTCAGAGGGTCAGTACTGAGAGAGTGCTGCACTGTAAGAGGGTCAGAACTGAGAGGGTGCTGCACTTTCGAGGGTCAGTACTGAGGGAGTGCTGCACTGTCAGAGGGTCAGTGCTGAGGGTCAGTACTGAGGGAGAGCTGCACTGTCAGAGGGTCAGGACTGACGGACTGCTGCACTGTCAGAGGGCGAGTACAGAGGGAGTGCTGCACTGTCAGACGGTCAATATTGAGGAAGTGCTGCACTGTCAGAGGGACAGTACTGAGGGAGTGCTGCACTGTCAGAGGTTCAGTACTGAGGGAATGCTGAACTGTCAGAGGGTCAGTACTCAGGGAGTACTATAATGTCGGAGGGTCGGTTCTGAGGCAGTGCTACACTGTGTGGGGGCACTACAGAGGGATTGCTGCACAGTCAGGGGGTCAGTACAGAGTAAGTGCTGCACTGTCAGAGGGTCAGTACTGAGGGAGTGCTGCACTGTCTGAGGGTCAGTACTGAGGGAATACCGCATTGTCAGAGGCATCTGTGCAGAGGGAGAGCTGCACTGAGGGTCAGTCCTGAGGGTGTTCTGCTCTGTCAGAGGGTCAGTACTGAGTCAGTGCTGCACTATCAGAGGGTCAGTGCTGAGGGTCAGTACTGAGGGAGTGCTGCACTGTCAGGGGGTCAATACTAAGGAAGCGCTGCACTGTTAGAGGGTCAGTTCAGAGGGTCAGTACTGAGGGAGTGCTGCACTGTCAGAGGGTCAGTACTGAGGAAGTGCTGCACTGTCAGGGGGTCAGTACTAACGGACTGGGGCACTGTCAGAGGGTCAGTGCTGAGCGAGTGCTGCACTGTCAGAGGGTCAGTAGTGAGGGAATACCGCATTGTCAGAGGCATCTGTGCAGAGGGAGAGCTGCACTGAGGGTCAGTCCTGAGGGTGTTCTGCTCTGTCAGAGGGTCAGTACTGAGTCAGTGCTGCACTGTCAGAGGGTCAGTGCTGAGGGTCAGTACTGAGGGAGTGCTGCACTGTCTGAGGGTCAGTTCTGAGGGAGTGCTGCTCTGTCAGGGGGTCAATACTAAGGAAGCGCTGCACTGTTAGAGGGTCAGTTCAGAGGGTCAGTACTGAGGGAGTGCTGCACTGTCAGAGGGTCAGTAATGTATGAGTTCTGCAGTGTCCGAAGGTCAGTAATGAGGGAATACTGCATTGTCAGAGGCTCTGTGCAGAGGGACTGCTGTACTGTCAGAGGGTCAGTACTGAGGGAGTGCTGCACTGTCAGAGGGTCAGTATTGAGGGAGTGCTGCACTGTCAGAGGGTCAGTACTGAGGGAGTGCTGCACTATAAGAGCGTCAGTACTGAGGGAGTGCTGCACTGTCAGCGCTTCAGTACGGAGGGAGTGCTGCACTGTCAGAGGGTCAGGACTGAGGGACTGCTGCATTGTCAGAGGGTCAGTATTGAGATAGTGCTGCACTGTCAGAGGATCAGTACTGAGTGTGTGCTGCACTGTCAGAGGGTCAGTACTGAGGGAGTCCTGCACTGTAAGAACGTCAGTACTGAGGGAGTGCTGCACTTTCAGATGGTCAGTACTGAGCGAGTGCTGCACTGTCAGAGGGTCAGTGCTGAAGGAGTGCTGCACTGTCAGATGGTCAGTACTGAGGGAGTGCTGCTCTGTCAGACGGTCAGTACTGAGGGAGTGCAGAACTATTGGAGGGTCAGTGCTGAGGGAGTGCTGCACTTTCAGAGGGTCAGTACTGAGGGAATGCTGCATTGTCAGAAGGTCAGTTCTGAGGGAGTGCTGCACTGTTAGAGTTTCGGTACTGAGGGAGTGCTGCACTGTCAGAGGGTCAGTACTGAGGGAGTGCTGCACTGTCAGAGGGTCAGTACTGAGGGATTGCTGCACTCTCAGATCGTCAGTACTGAGTGAGTGCTGCACTGTCTGAGGGTCAGTACTGAGGGAGTCCTGCACTGTCAGAGTGTCAGTACTGAGGGAGAGCTGCACTGTCAGAGGGTCAGTACTGAGGGAGTGCTGCACTGTCAGAGTGTCAGTACTGAGGGAGTGCTGCACTGTCAGAGTTTCAGTGTTGAGGGAGTGCTGCACTGAGAGAGGGTCAGTACTGAGGGAGTGCTGCACTGTCAGAGGTTCAGTACGGAGGGAGTGCTGCACTGTCAGAGGGTCAGTACTGAGGGACTGCTGCACTGTCAGAGGGTCAGTACTGAGTGTGTGCTGCACTGTCAGAGGGTCAGTACTGAGGGAGTCCTGCACTGTAAGAACGTCAGTACTGAGGGAGTGCTGCACTTTCAGGTGGTCAGTACTGAGCGAGTGCTGCACTGTCAGAGGGTCAGTGCTGAGGGAGTGCTGCACTGTCAGATGGTCAGTACTGAGCGAGTGCTGCTCTGTCGGAGGTTCAGTAATGAGGGAGTGCTGCACTGTCAGATGGTCAGTACTGAGGGAGTGCTGCACTGTTAGAGTTTCGGTACTGAGGGAGTGCTGCACTGTCAAATGGTCAGTACTAAGTGAGAGCTGCACTGTCAGAGTGTCAGTTCTGAGGGAGAGCTGCACTGTCAGAGGGTCAGTACTGAGGGAGTGCTGCACTGTCAGAGTGTCAGTACTGAGGGGGTGCTGCTCTGTCAGAGGATCCGTCCTGAGGGAGTGCTGCACCGTCTGTGGGTCAGTACTGAGGGAGTGCTTCACTGTCAGAGGGTCAGTATTGAGGGAGTGCTGCACAATCAGAGTGTCAGTACTGAGGGAGTGCTGCACTGTCAGAGGGTCAGTACTGAGGGAGTGCTGCACTGTCAGATGGTCAGTACTGAGGGAGTGCCGCACTGTCAGAGGGTCAGTACTGAGGGAGTGCTGCACTGTCAGAGGGTCAGTACTGAGGGAGCGCTGCACTGTCAGAGGGTCAGTACTGAGGTAGTGCTGCACTGTCAGAGGGTCAGTGCTGAGGGTGTGCTGCAGTGTCAGAGGGTCAGTACTGAGGGAGTGCTGCACTTTCAGAGGGTCAGTACTGAGGGAGTGCTGCACTGGCAGAGGTGCTGTGTTGAATTTTGCCAGCTTGGTCTATTTTCAGGCATTAGGGCCACTTTTGCATCGAAAACACAGAAACACAGTTGCTGATCCTCTGGTCCAATCTTCTGAGAGACATCCAGTTATCAGCCTGTGACTCAGCTCAGCCTCCAGATCGGGCCGGTGATCCGGACAGTGAGCTGGCAGCGCAACGAGCTGTCAGTTTTTCAAGGGCTGGAAATAATCACAGTGGCTGCATCATAGGGAATGACGAGATGTTTCAGGGGAGATCTGAGCACAGCATGGATACCAGTCAGGAGCGTGCTGCCTCTGCTTCACTGACACCTCCCTGGAGCTTGTATTACATGGAGGCAGGTGCTATTGGCAGAGAGTGGGCACGGGAGGCAAGCAGAAAGGGCCAGCAGCCACAGTGTCACCTTCAGCAGCTCGATAGTGTGCAGGAATAGCTTCAGTGACATCCTGAGGGCTGGTAAGGTGATTGCCCTACTATTAACAACCATCTGCCATGGCACTCTAACCTCCTCCATCAGCCCCCTGCACATGGAAAGCAGAAAGGAACACTGTATTAACACAGAGGGAGATCTCAATGGATCCCTTTGGTACCTATAGACAGTATCCAGACTCAACCCAGACAGTAAAGTCCAGCAAGTGTCACTGCACATAATGATCTGTGTACCCATCACCTCATGTTCCCAACACTCATCTTTCTCTCATTGCAGGGGGAGAGAGCAGGATAACCTTCCAGAACAGCTGCTGAACCATGGGGACGTTGTGACATTGTAAACATGTCAATGCAGACAATGAGATGTACCTTTTAGAAGCTGCATAGTGACATCACTATGATATAACTGTGTGTACGGCTGGAGGATAAAAGGTACAGCCTTCATGTTAGATGTTCATTATTGCCTGTGATCTCTACTACAGATGTTCATTACTGTCTGTGACTCTGTATCAGTAAGATTTTATGTATACCTTATGATTCAGGCTTATAGTCAAGTAATCAGCCTACGTAACTGTTGGGACCCAGGCTAGATCACGGCCTGTGCGGAGCTGTATATAGTTGTTGTTATAATAAACTTCACGTAATTGTGTTCGACCAGAACCTTCGTCAGTCTCAATATCTTACTCAGCATTGATAGCGCAGAGACAGATCCCTCCAGATCCGCATTGGGACCCTCAACATATACGGTAGCAGCAGACTGTCAGAGACCACGACAGGTGGAGTGCCCTTACTGACAACCATGACAGTGTTGAAGGAGGAGGCTTTGAAGGTGAGCAGGGTCACAGAGCAGGCTGTCATCTAGGAGAAGATGCTGCTCTCCTATATTCTCCCTGCAAAAGCTTGAGGTCCTAAAACTCTGCTGTCTGCGTCCTGACTCACAGCGAGTCCCACTGCCCAGCACTGCTCACAGATCTGGCCCCCAGCCAGGCAAAGTCTGGTTTATAAAAATGTCATCCTCATCCTTGTTTTCAATCCCTCCATGGTCTTGCAACACCCCCCACCCACCCACCCCCAACGCCCCCCCCCCCCCCCACCCCCCCCCCCCCCCCACCCCCCCGTCCCTATCCCTGTAATCTCCTCCAGCCCCACAACTCTCCGAGATATCTGCACTCCTCTAATTCTGGCCTCTCGTGACTCACAGTTAGAATCGCTCCACCATTGGCGGCCGTGCCTTCAGCTGCCTGGGCCCTGAGCTCTGGGATTGCCTCCCCTCCGCCTCTCTACCTCACTCTCCTCCTTTCAGATGCTCCTTAAAACCCACCTCATTGACCAACTGTGACCCTAATCGGATAGCTCTTTCAAATGGCCTCTTGCTGTGCTGCATGTGTTTGGCTGTGGCTAAAGCCGGAGTTCTCACAGACCTAAATACATCCAGCGAGAGGCTTCTTTCAGACCTCACTCCACCTACTATCTCCTTGTGTGGCTCGGAGTCAGATTTTCTTTCCTAATGTTCCTGTGAAGCACCTTGGGGCTTTTCATTATGTTAAAGGTGCTATTTCAATGTAACTTGTTGTAGTCTCCCATTGCACCACAGCCCAGGTGTGAAAACAATGCAATTTGTGGGTCACAGCGGCTTAGAAAGAGGTTTGTACGTTGTAATCAGCCAAAGCACACAGTAGGAAACACACTATAAGGTGAATCCTGAGCGGATGACTGAATCACAGGTTTCTCTGGTACGTACGTTAATGGGTACAGTGCCATCCGCATCTCAGGATGGAGTGTCATCTCCATGGAGTGCCAGCCGGGGGTCATCTCCCACCTTGTCCTGAGGAAGCTGAGTGCTCATCACCCTCTCCCAGCGCCAATTCCATCCTCTGCAGAACGCAGCACACCACCACCACTTGTGCAGCCCTTGATGCTGGGTCACACTGGAGGGAACCCTGACAGTAGCAATGGCATCAGAACTGCACATTCAGCCCAGCCAATGGTTGCCTGGTCACCAGGTGGCTCTGACTGTGACCCTCGTGTGTCTCTGTGGTGGGCCTCAGTACTGGTGTCATCAGCCTTGACTTCAGCAGATTCCCCTTGTCGCCCCTGGTGACTATCTGACCGGGGGAAAGAGCTCAGGACCTACCTGAGCCTGCCTCAGTGTGAAAGCATCGTGACAGCTACCAGGAACCTTGCACACCCTGGCAGGGCTCTCCTGTGGCGCTCGGATAGCAGCCGCACACTGAAGGACTGGAATCCCTTCCAACTTACAAAGACACTGAGCTCCTCGGATCGCTGCACATGTCCAGCCTCAACCTGAGGGGGTCCAGCCACGGGCGTGAAGCTGACCGCTCTCTGGCCAGATCTGTTTCGCAGTGGATGAATAACAATGCCCTTGTGTACAGGGCGTGTGTCACCTGAGGGATGCTGTGTAAGGCTGGCAGATTGTGAGATCCTGAATACCTCCCGAGTCCTGGATTGATCTGGAAACCAAGAATTCAGTGCCAGGGTCAGCTTGGTCACTACGGGCAGTGGGTGACCACCCTCTCCTTCTGGCATCAATGGGACACACGGGTCTGTGACTACAGGCCGCCCAAGCCTTCGGAGGGGCTGCTGCCTCGATAGGTCTGGGAAGCTGACCCTTTGCCCGTGCGCTCTGTGCTGGGGGGAAACACCTTTCTCAACACCATCCAGCTGCTCACTGCAGCTGCTGCTCACCCTCTGGCAGCTCGCCCTGAGGCTGCCGGCGGGGGGTCTCAGTGTGGCACGGCACTGAGCAGAACAGGCAGACCCCCAGGTGCCTGTGTGAAGCTTCAAGGGCACAAGGCTCTGTTGCTATGTGGAGCTGAACTCAGCCTTATCACCTCCCCCTTTCCCGCCCTCAGTGAACTCCGGCTGTGCATTCAGCAGCTGTGCTCCTGACACCGTGTGGGTCCCTGTGTGTGTGTCACTGGCAAAATGCGAGTTCCCTGGGAAACTGGCCGGGAATTGTCTCTTTAGGAAGTTCAGTTGGTTTCCTGCCCCTCGCAGGCAGGCTGCAGGGTGCACACACACTGCCCCTGGGAAAAGCAGCAGGAGGTGGGATTCTCCTGACCACCCCCAGCCCACCCTGACCATCAGCGCCTCTGCAGTTCTGGGATAATCACCCACATGGCAACCAGGCAGCTTTGAGCTAGGGTTTGTGGTCTGAACTTTGTTGCCAGGATTCACCACCCTGATGTCTGCCCTGTCTCCCCTGTCCCCGGGGTCAGGGGGAGTGCAGACTCAGGTTCCTTTCTGACGTTCTACGAGGTCAAGTCGCAGCGACTTACCACCTGAAGACTGGGCCCTCAGTCTTGTGCAGCCCACGCTCCACCAGGAGGTGAGGCTGGAGTGGAGGTGTGCGCTGAGATTTTGGAAGCCTGTGATGTTGAGCAGCAACATCTCCTGCTACTCTCCGGCCCTGGGAACCTTTCTCGGAATTGTTTTGCATTCCTCACACACTTAGCCTGCTCGGAGCTCTGCCTTACTGTTTGCTTTGATATCTGACGCTAGACTGAGCTGTAAATGTCAGCAGATTTTATTTAAAATGTTCCCATCGCACATTCCAACCCCATCACTCCCTGGCTACAGAGGCCTCAGGGTTAGCCTTCATCTCGTTGTTGTCAGCCAGAGTGGGAGAGATAGAATGAGAGAGAGAGAGAGAGAGAGAGAGAAGGGGAGATTGAGAGAGACAGAAAAGACACAGGAAAAGGGAGAGCAAGAGAAGTAGAGACAGGGAGAGGGTGAGTGGGAGAGATTGAGAGAAGGACAGAGAGAAAAGGCAGGGCTATAAAAAGCAGCGAGCCATTCAAAAATCCATTGGATTCAGCGGGAGTGGAAAATCCCACTGGCGGGAGGGACAGTGATTGAGAGGGAGAGACAGGGTATGGGAGCGACAAAGAAAGACAAATAAACAGAGGGGGGGAGTGAGAGATAGAGATGGAAAGGAACAGAGACAATGTTGGAGAAGAGAGATGTAGAGAACGAGAAGGAGTGAAAGAAAGATTTGGGACAAAGGGAGATTTAGGGAGTGTGAGAGCAGAACAGGAGAGAGGGAGATAGAGGGGGAAAGGGAGAGAACATTTGAGGGAAAGAAATGGAGTTAGGTAGATAAAGTGAAGAAGTGACTGAGAGAAGAAGAGGGTGGAAGGGTGGATAGTGAGAGGTAATGAGATAGAGAGTGAGAAAGGTGGAGAGAAGCAAAGAGGGAGAGGCAGAGAGAGTGAGAGAATCAGAGATAGAGAGCAAGAGAGAGAAAGACAGAGAGAGACAGGGAGCAAGAGGTATAGAGAGGTATAGAGAGGAAGATGTGAGAGACAGAGTTAGAGAGAGCGGGTGAGAGGCAGACAACAAAAGGAAGAAACAGACAGACAGAGATGAGGGAGGAAAGGGACGGATTGTTATTCATTATTTAATGACATAGAATCCACAAAAGAAAAAATAGTATTTCATACCATATTACTCAGGTTAACAATACAGTGACCTAATTAATAATACAGTAAACTGGTTAATAATACATTAACCAAGTTAATAATACAGCAGCCGACTTTAAATGTAAAATGATCTTACACAATTATAATTATTTTGTTTAGAGGTCCACGGTTCTTGGAATGTTGGTTTTCAGAATGAGTGCAGACCAGGGACTCACATTAACATCTGTTCTCAAACATAGCACATCCAACAATGTAGCACCCCCTCAGTCCTGACCCTGTCACAACGCAACAGTCCCTCAGTACTGACCCTGTCACAACGCAACAGTCCCTCAGTCCTGACCCTGTCACAACGCAACAGTCCCTCAGTACTGACCCTGTCACAACGCAACAGTCCCTCAGTACTAACCCTCTAACAGTGCAGAGTTCCCTCAACTCAATACTCTCAGTGAAATTTGAAACTGTCCCTCAATCCCACCTACCCACCCTCTCCCCATACCCCTCAATCCCACCTACCCACCCTCTCCCCATACCCCTCAATCCCACCTACCCACCCTCTCCCCATACCCCTCAATCCCACCTACCCACCCTCTCCCCATGTCCCTCAATCCCACCTACCCACCCTCTCCCCATGTCCCTCAATCCCACCTACCCACCCTCTCCCCATGTCCCTCAATCCCACCTAACCACCATCACCCCATACCCCTCAATCCCACCTACCCACCCTCTCCCCATACCCCTCAATCCCACCTACCCACCCTCTCCCCATGTCCCTCAATCCCACCTACCCACCCTCTCCCCATGTCCCTCAATCCCACCTACCCACCCTCTCCCCATGTCCCTCAATCCCACCTAACCACCATCACTCCATATCCCTCAATCCCACCTACCCACCCTCTCCCCATATCCCTCAATCCCACCTACCCACCCTCTCCCCATATCCCTCAATCCCACCTACCCACCCTCTCCCCATACCCCTCAATCCCACCTACCCACCCTCTCCCCATACCCCTCAATCTCACCTACCCCCCCTCTCCCCATATCCCTCAATCCCACCTACCCACCCTCTCCCCATATCCCTCAATCCCACCTACCCACCCTCTCCCCATATCCCTCAATCCCACCTACCCACCCTCTCCCCATATCCCTCAATCCCACCTACCCACCCTCTCCCCATATCCCTCAATCCCACCAACACACCCTCTCCGCATATTCCTCTATCCCACCTACCCACCATCACTCCATATCCCTCAATCCCACCTACCCACCCTCTCCCCATATCCCTCAATCCCACCTACCCACCCTCTCCCCATGTCCCTCAATCTCACCTACCCACCCTTTCCCCATACCCCTCAATCCCACCTACCCACCCTCTCCCCATGTCCCTCAATCCCACCTACCCACCCTCTCCCCATATCCCTCAATCCCACCTACCCACCCTCTCCCCATATCCCTCAATCCCACCTACCCACCCTTTCCCCATATCCCTCAATCCCACCTACCCACCCTCTCCCCATACCCCTCAATCCCACCAACCCACCCTCTCCCCATATCCCTCAATCCCACCTACCCACCCTCTCCCCATATCCCTCAATCCCACCTACCCACTCTCTCCCCATACCCCTCAATCCCACCTACCCACCCTCTCCCCATATCCCTCAATCCCACCTACCCACCCTCTCCCCATACCCCTCAATCACACCTACCCACCCTCTCCCCATACCCCTCAATCCCACCAACCCACCCTCGCCCCATATCCCTCAATCCCACCTACCCACCATCACTCCATATCCCTCAATCCCACCAACCCACCCTCTCCCCATACCCCTCAATCCCACCAACCCACCCTCTCCCCATACCCCTCAATCCCACCAACACACCCTCTCCCCATATTCCTCTATCCCACCTACCCACCCTCTCCCCATATCCCTCAATCCCACCTACCCACCCTCTCCCCATATCCCTCAATCCCACCGACCCACCCTCTCCCCATATCCCTCAATCCCACCTACCCACCCTCTCCCCATGTCCCTCAATCCCACCTACCCACCCTCTCCCCATACCCCTCAATCCCACCTACCCACCCTCTCCCCAAACCCCTCAATCCCACCTACCCACCCTCTCCCCATACCCCTCAATCCCACCTACCCACCCTCTCCCCATATCCCTCAATCCCACCTACCCACCATCACCCCATACCCCTCAATCCCACCTACCCACCCTCTCCCCATACCCCTCAATCCCACCTACCCACCTCTCCCCATGTCCCTCAATCCCACCAACCCACCCTCGCCCCATATCCCTCAATCCCACCTACCCACCCTCTCCCCATGTCCCTCAATCCCACCTACCCACCCTCTCCCCATATCCCTCAATCTCACCTACCCACCCTCTCCCCATACCCCTCAATCCCACCTACCCCCCCTCTCCCCATCCCCCTCAATCCCTCCTACCCACCCTCTCCCCATACCCCTCAATCCCACCTACCCCCCCTCTCCCCGTATCCCTCTATGTGCTTTAAGGGACATTCTCTCATGTGGATAAATGCCATTGTGTTACTGTCGGAAGGTATGATGCTCAGCTCTGCCAATGGGGCAGACTGTATTAAACATTTCCACTTGCAGTTACAATGAGACACTCTTTCTGTTTCTGACATTTCAATCATGGAAAGAAGCTTAATTCATTTTCCCTGTCACAGTATTTCCAGAGCACCACAGGCTATTGTGTATAGTCCATGTGCAACAATCAGACAGTAAGGACTGCTTAACGTAGATCAGTACCCCAGGACACTAAGAATAACCATTCTACACCTTCACTGTCTGAGCATTAATCTGACTATCTGACCAATGGAACTCTCGCCTCTCACTGACCCCCTAATCACTCAACAATAATTTCTCTTTATTTACCCTGTCAAACCTTTTCATGATTTTGAACAACTCTATCAGATCTCCTCTCAACCTCGAAGGAGAGCAATCCCTGTCAGTCCACAAAACCTTTCGAATCAATGTCCTGTTTAAATAAAAACAAAAACAGAATTACCTGGAAAAACTCAGCAGGTCTGGCAGCCTCGGCGGAGAAGAAAAGAGTTGACGTTTCGAGTCCTCATGACCCTTCGACAGAACTCATGAGGACTCGAAACGTCAACTCTTTTCTTCTCCACAGATGCTGCCAGACCTGCTGAGTTTTTCCAGGTAATTCTGTTTTTGTTTTTGTTTTGGATTTCCAGCATCCGCAGTTTTTTTGTTTTTATCCTGTTTAAATAATGTCAGCACTGCCCATCCAGCTGACCTATCCCCTTTGACAGAGTAGCTGTCTGTACCGTTCCTGCACTCCTGTGAAGCATTCTCCCTCTCAGGCTGGACTCTCTCCCAATTTGGAACTTGCCTGACAGTCTTCAGTCCATTGTCCTGAGTTTGTTTCGTAATTAAGTTAGCTACGGGGAGAATTCCAGCCAATCCCACGATAGCACTGCCTCCCAAATCCACATGGACCTCCTCTGAAGCCCTGAGACAGATATCAGCAACATCATGTAAACGCTCTCAAGCATTTGCTGTGCTGATTGGAGATAACTATACTTCATCTCCCTGACCCATATTGTGCTCTTATCAATGCTCCCAATCAGACCAGCTACTCTCCAGTCTCCGATACACATCCCTACTGTAAAAACTCGTAAAACAGGAACTTAGAGATCCTGTCCTATGACTCCTAGTGAGTGTTTGTGCGGCTCCTGCACTTACTCAAGTTTCTTTATTGTCTCCCTCTTATTTAAGGAAGGGACTCTCATTCTGCAGCACCCTTCACAACCTCACAACAACAAGTCTCTCAGAGCCAATGAAGTGCTTTGGAAGTGTTGTTTTACAGGAAATGTACAGAAACTAATGTAGGCAGCACAGCAGCACAGCAAGCTCGCAAAGCAACAGTGAGATAAATGACCAGTTAGTCTGAATCGAACTTGTTGGTTGAAGGGTGGACATTGAGCTCAGCCACATTCCATCACTCAGTCCGAGCAAAACCTTCTTCTCCCTTCATGTACTTCAACATACCATTCAAGACAATAATGTCACTGATTTATAGGGGTTTAAGCAATGGCATTTAATCCATATGAGAGAGCACGCCTTAAAGTGCATAGGTGGGGTTGAGGGATACGGGGAGAGGGTGGGTAGGTGGGATTGAGGGGTATGGGGAGAGGGTGGGTAGGTGGGATTGAGGGGTATGGGGAGAGGGTGGGTAGGTGGGATTGAGGGATATGGGGAGAGGGTGGGTAGGTGGGATTGAGGGGTATGGGGAGAGGGTGAGTAGGTGGGATTGAGGGATATGGGGAGAGGGTGGGTAGGTGGGATTGAGGGGTATGGGGAGAGGGTGGGTAGGTGGGATTGAGGGGTATGGGGAGAGGGTGGGTAGGTGGGGTTGAGGGATACGGGGAGAGGGTCAGTAGGTGGGATTGAGGGGTATGGGGAGAAGGTGGGTAGGTGGGATTGAGGGATATGGGGAGAGGGTGGGTAGGTGGGATTGAGGGGTATGGGGAGAGGGTGGGTAGGTGGGATTGAGGAGTATGGGGAGAAGGTGGGTAGGTGGGAATGAGGGATACAGTTGAGATCACAGCCTGGTGTCCATGGATCATTCACAGTCTGGAGGAATTCTACCAAATCAGCTTCTCCATCACTGACAGACATGTGGTATCGGCTTAGACCCCATTCCCGTGATACACTAGACTCTACACATGCTGCCAATTCCTCAACCTGTTTAATGTAATTAGAGGCTCGAACAAATGAAACTGTGCTTTTAAAGAACATTTCAACAGCAAAGTGCTTTCCAGCCAATTAAGCATTCTTGAAAAGCACTCATCATTACACAGTATCAGCTGTTATAGATTGTCCTCCTAGTGTTTGTTGGGTACAGTGTAGAGGGAGCTTTACTCTGTATCTAACCCCGTGCTGTACCTGTCCTGGGAGTGTTTGATGGGGACGGTGTAGAGGGAGCTTTACTCTGTATCTAACCCCGTGCTGTACCTGTCCTGGGAGTGTTTGATGGGGACGGTGTAGAGGGAGCTTTACTCTGTATCTAACCCCGTGCTGTACCTGTCCTGGGAGTGTTTGATGGGGACGGTGTAGAGGGAGCTTTACTCTGTATCTAACCCCGTGCTGTACCTGTCCTGGGAGTGTTTGATGGGGACGGTATAGAGGGTGTTTTACTCTGTATCTAACCCCGTGCTGTACCTGTCCTGGGAGTGTTTGATGGGGACAGTGTAGAGGGAGCTTTACTCTGTATCTAACCCCGTGCTGTACCTGTCCTGGGAGTGTTTGATGGGGACAGTGTAGAGGGAGCTTTACTCTGTATCTAGCTCACTCTGCCTCTATCCTCTGCTCAATTCCTGATAGATTTACACTTGAATTAGTGGGAGAGTTTTCAATCATCACAGCTTTAATCTCAAGACCTCCTCTCTGAACTCGTCTGCACCTCCTCCCTGTAACACCCCTTCTCTTCACCTTGCCCACACTCATTTTCACTCCCCACCTCTCTCCCCACACTCTCTCTCTATCTATCTACCTATCAGCCCATCCTCCCTCTCTCTCCCCACATTCCCCACCACACTCTCTCTCCACCTTGCCCCACATACACTCCCCCTTTACCCCTCCCTCTCTGCCTGGGTTGAGGCTGGGGGCACTGAAGAATATTCAGTTCTCAACACCACACACCCCCCCCCCACCCCCCACCAAACCTGTTCCACCACCACCATGCACAGTAAATAATGCAACCAAATCTCCCTTTAATCTGTCATCTTTGTTCAGGTCAGTGATGGGTTAAGCTCTGAGAAACACCTGGAAAAGGCCTCGATCAAACAGCTGGCTAAATTCTGGATAAATTCTGGGAAGGAACAAATGAGCCATTCATTGAGAAATCTACCATGTCTCCACACATCTGTTAGTTTGATAACATTGCATCTCCATTGTGCTGATTGTGAATACAGCCCTGTTATCTTTAATATCAGGTATCTGGTATCTGGCATCAGTCTAGCCTTAGTTTATATGTGATCACTGCAGTAGTTTATATAACAGTCTCCAGTCTTGTTGGTAATGACATTCCCCCAAGAAGCAACAATACATGGACCCGTCAGCTCCACATCCCCTATCTCAGCCTGTGAGCTGCATCACTTAGGCTGCCTGCTGAGTATGATACCGAGGGTGAGAGAGAGAGAGAGAGAGAGAGAGAGAGGCACAGAGAGCCAGACAGTGATGAGCGAGCTAGATGGAGACACTGAAAGAGTAAAGACCCTTTAACCTGCAGCAAGTTCTCTCAATGGCCACTGTGCATGTTCTCCAAAAGCACAAAGCTCCTGATCTTCAGGATTCTGCTGGCACAGGATCAGGAAGAGGCCATATAAATACTGTGGCTACAAGAGCAGGTCAGAGGCTGGGAATCCTGCAGTGAGTAACTCACCTCCTGACTCCCCAAAGCCTGTCCACCATCTACAAGGCACAGGTCAGGAGTGTGATGGAATACTCCCCACTTGCCTGGATGAGTGCAGCTCCCACAACACTCAAGAAGCTCGACACCATCCAGGACAAAGCAGCCCTGCTTGATTGGTACCACATCCACAAACATTCACTCCCTCCACCACTGACACACAGTAGCAGCATTGTGTGTACCATCTACAAGATGCACTGCAGCAACTCACCAAGGCTCCTTAGACAGCACCTTCCAAACCCATGACCACTACCATCTAGAAGGACAAGGGCAGCAGATAGATGGGAACACCACCACCTGGAAGTTCCCCTCCAAGTCACTCACCATCCTGACTTGGAAATATATCACCGTTCCTTCACTGTCGCTGGGTCAAAATCCTGGAACTCCCTCCCTAACAGCACTGTGGGTGTACCTACACCACATGGACTGCAGCGGTTCAAGAAGGCAGCTCACCACCACCTTCTCAAGGGGCAATTAGGGATGGGAAATAAATGCTGGCCCAGCCAGTGATACCCTACATCCTGTGAAAAGAATTAAAAAAAAGCCACTCAATGTTATTACACAGGAACAGGAGGAGGCCCCATTCAACCCCCCTCCTCGAGCCTGTTACACAGGAAGAGGGAGAGGACATTCAGCTCCTCGAGCCTGTTACACAGGAACAGGGAGAGGCCATTCAGCCCCTCGAGCCTGTTACACAGGAACAGGGAGAGGCCATTCAGCCCCTCGAGCCTGTTACACAGGAACAGGGAGAGGCCATTCAGCCCCTTGAGCCTGTTACACAGGAACAGGGAGAGACCATTCAGCCCCTCGAGCCTGTTCTCACTTTCGTCTTGTAAAATCTTCCTCCTGATGAATGGTCTGTACGCTTGAGAACTATGCCTGGATGCTTAATGGTAGGCCTGAACAGGAACAGGGAGAGGCCATTCAGCCCCTCGAGCCTGTTACACAGGAATCGGAGGAGGCCATTCAAGTTTGTTATGCAAGAACAGGAGGGAGTCCTTCAGCCTACTGAGACATTCAAATTAGATCAACCCCACTGACTCCCAGCCTGTCCCTTTTTGGGCAGAGAGAGTTCCAGATTTCCACTGCCCTGAACAGCCTGGCTCGAATTTTAAGTTTCTGCCTCCTTGTTCTGGACACCACCCCACCCCCCCCCCACCCCACCACCCCCCCCCCACCTCCGCCCCCCAAACTCCTCCCCCGGGCTGAGAGAGGTGGAGGAGTGCGAACTCTGTAGTCTGTACATGAGTGGGGGAGCGAGTACTGATAACTCCCTGCAGGCAGGGAGCTGAAGATTTGTATAAACAAAAATAAAGGTTTTAAAAATGAGAGAGACATGCCCCCCCCCGCCCCACCCCCCCTCCCCCCCTCCGACATGTGTCTCAGTCACACGGAGAGGGACAATATTCAAAATGATGCTGAAAAATGTTTACTTTCTTTCAAACTATCGTTGGAAACCTCATGGCAGCTTTCGTAAAGACCCCGCAGGCTGCCCGGCCGACTGGCCCACTCGCCAAACGTAAGGTTGGAGGAACAGAGAAAAGCTGCTTTCATTAGGGGCTGTAATAAGCCTCTTCGCCGTTGGTGGGCGCGCTGCAGACTCTCAGGCGCGCCCACCGACTGAAATACCGCGCGAGCTGTGTGACCACGTGGGACGCTCGCCCAACGTCACCACTCGCTATTTCACTCCCCGATCGGGTCAGGCGCAACGCGGGGCTGGAAGTTCCTGCCCCAGCCAACATCGTGCAGAATCCTGCTGTGGGTCCATTACTGATGTGTTTTTTTTAAAAAAGGAAGGGCTCGTGGAGGGGTGGTGGGTAAGCGGGTGACTCTTTACCCCGGCAGGGATTCCACAGCAAGGCGGGGGGGGGGGGGCCTGGTTGCAGAATTTAGGGTAAATTATATTCACAGAATTTCACAGAACAGAAACAGGCCATTCGGCTCATCTGCTCTGTGCTGGTGCTTAGGAGTCTCGTCCCACCCTCCATCATCCCACTGGCTCAACATATCCCTCTGTTCCTTTCCACCTCGTGTGTTCATCTAACTTCTCCTTAAACATCGCGACTCCACGAATCCTTGTGGGAGTGAGACCCGCGTTCTCCGGTACCTCCCTCCGGTGAATCCACCGCCTTCACCCGGGAGCTGTAACCAGACGCTGACGGTGAACGATCCGACTCCAGCGTTCGAGGGGTTAAGTGAAACACAGCTGTAGTTTTGGGGCCTGAATACCTCGGCCTTTAACTCAACAAGGGCAGGCGATTGTTTGACAGTTGGTAATGGTGAACTCAAGCATGCAGCAGCTGAAAACTTTAATGTGGAGAACTGGATTTGGAAAACTGTTCGCTACCACTCAACACATCTCAGCCATCACCTGTGTGAAGTTACATTTAATTGTACGGGGCTCGCCTTGTCCCGACAAGTTGGAAGCTGCTATTCAGTACAAAATGTTCAAGTACGTTCCTTCAACAAAAATAGACTTTAAGCTGCTCAACATGTTTGAAATATAAATCGACAATACTCTTGAATCAGCAGCGATCTCGTCTCTGGATCAGAAGGTCGTGGTTTCAAGTCCCACTCCAAAACTGTCAGCAGAAACTCCAGGCTGATGCTCCCAGGGCAGTGTTGAGGGAGTGCTGCACTGTCGGAGGGTCAGTACTGAGGGAGTGCTGCACTGTCGGAGGGTCAGTACTGAGGGAGTGCTGCACTGTCAGAGGGTCAGTACTGAGGGAGTACTGCACTGTCAGAGGGTCAGTACTGAGGGAGTGCTGCACTGTCAGAGGGTCAGTACTGAGGGAGTACTGCACTGTCGGAGGGTCAGTACTGAGGGAGAACCGCACTGTTAGAGGGTCAGTAGTGAGGGAGTGCTGCACTGTCAGAGGGTCAGTACTGAGGGAGTGCTGCACTGTCAGAGGGTCAGTACTGAGGGAGTGCTGCACTGTCGGAGGGTCAGTACTGAGGGAGTGCTGCACTGTCGGAGGGTCAGTACTGAGGGAGAGCTGCACTGTCAGAGGGTCAGTACTGAGGGAGTGCTGCACTGTCAGAGGGTCAGTACTGAGGGAGTGCTGCACTATCAGAGGGTCAGCACTGAGGGAGTGCCGCACTGTTGACTGTGCTGTCTTATGGTTGTGGCATCTGTGCTCTCAGGCGGGTGTAAAATAACCTCCAGCCACAATTGGAAGAGGGGCAGATTTTCCGATGTCCTGACCAACATTTATCATGATAACATTCCGCTGGAGCAGTGTGGCTTCACCATATTAAAGGCTGTGTGTAAAGAAACGTTGCTCTGGTTATTTGGGATATTCAGCTCCAGTAACCAGTAACGCTGACAGTACGTGACCCGGCGAGGGCCCAGCCTTCCGTCAACCTCTGCTGTGAAGATACTCAATCACCTGTCATCCACATCCCTCTGGGATCAGGAATTCCAAAGCATCACCAATTTCAGTCCTAAATGACCCGCCCATTATCCTGGCACTGCACCTCCACGCTTTAAACTCCGGGAATCATCAACTCAGCATCTGCCCTCAGAGTTTTTATATTTCATTGTTTTGAACTTTTTAAAAATTTATTCTTTCACTGGCCACCACTGGAAGTTGTTACCCCTCCCTAATTGCCCTTTAACTGAGTGTCTTGTTCAGCCATTTCAGACGGTTGTTAGAGTCAACCACCTTGCTGGGGTCTGGAGTTATATATAGGCCACAGGGCATTAGAGAGCCAGATGGGTTTTTATGACAATCAATGATAGTTTTGTGGCTACCATTACTGTGACTAGCTTATATTTCAGATTTATTAACTGAATTTAAATCCAGCCAGCTGCTGTGGTGGGATTTGAACCCATGTCCCCAGAGGATTAGTCTGAGCCTCGGAATTACCAGTCCGGTAACATTACCTCTAAACCACAATCTCCACAATCTACTCAATTCCCATCTTGAATATACTGAATATAATATCAGTTCCCCATTAGAGAAAATGTCCTTATTCTATTTCTAATTCAGTACGGAATCCTTGTGAACCCCACAAGCCCGCACGCCAGCCCGCAGCTCCAGCCCGCAGCTCCAGCCCACAACTACAGCCCACAACTACAGCCCGCAGCTCCAGCCCGCAACTCCAGCCCGCAGCTCCAGCCCGCAGCTCCAGCCCGCAACTACAGCCCGCAGCTCCAGCCCGCAGCTCCAGCCCGCAGCTCCAGCCCGCAGCTCCAGCCCGCAGCTCCAGCCCGCAGCTCCAGCCCGCAGCTCCAACCCGCAGCTCCAGCCCGCAGCTCCAGCCCGCAGCTCCAGCCCGCAGCTCCAACCCGCAGCTCCAGCCCGCAGCGCTAGCCCGCAGCTCCAGCCCGCAGCTCCAGCCCGCAGCTCCAGCCCGCAGCTCCAGCCCGCAACTCCAGCCCGCAACTCCAGCCCGCAGCTCCAGCCCGCAGCTCCAGCCCGCAGCTCCAGCCCGCAGCTCCAACCCGCAACTCCAGCCCGCAGCTCCAACCCGCAGCTCCAGCCCGCAGCTCCAGCCCGCAGCTCCAGCCCGCAGCTCCAGCCCGCAGCGCTAGCCCGCAGCTCCAGCCCGCAGCTCCAACCCGCAGCTCCAGCCCGCAGCTCCAACCCGCAGCGCCAGCCCGCAGCTCCAGCCCGCAGCTCCAGCCCGCAGCTCCAGCCCGCAGCTCCAGCCCGCAACTCCAGCCCGCAGCTCCAGCCCGCAGCTCCAGCCCGCAGCTCCAGCCCGCAGCACCAGCCCGCAGCTCCAGCCCGCAGCTCCAGCCCGCAGCTCCAGCCCGCAGCTCCAGCCCGCAACTCCAGCCCGCAGCTCCAGCCCGCAGCTCCAACCTGCAACTCCAGCCCGCAGCCCCAACCCGCAGCTCCAGCCCGCAGCCCCAGCCCGCAGCTCCAGCCCGCAGCTCCAGCCCGCAGCTCCAGCCCGCAGCTCCAGCCCGCAGCTCCAGCCCGCAGCTCCAGCCCGCAGCCCCAGCCCGCAGCTCCAAGCTGCAGCACCAGCAGACAGCTCCAGCCCGCAGCTCCAGCCCGCAGCTCCAGCCCGCAACTACAGCCCGCAACTCCAGCCCGCAGCTCCAGCCCACAGCTCCAGCCCGCAGCGCCAGCCCGCAACTACAGCCCGCAACTTCAGCCCGCAGCTCCAGCCCGCAGCTCCAGCCCGCAGCTCCAAGCCGCAGCTCCAGCCCGCAGCTCCAGCAGACAGCTCCAGCCCGCAGCTCCAGCCCGCAGCTCCAAGCCGCAGCTCCAGCCCGCAGCTCCAGCAGACAGCTCCAGCCCGCAGCTCCAGCCCGCAGCTCCAGCAGACAGCTCCAGCCCGCAGCTCCAGCCCGCAGCTCCAGCAGACAGCTCCAGCCCGCAGCTCCAGCCCGCAGCTCCAGCAGACAGCTCCAGCCCGCAGCTCCAGCCCGCAGCTCCAGCAGACAGCTCCAGCCCGCAGCTCCAGCAGATGTCATCCTTCACATAATTGGAATCTTTCTCTGCATTTCCTCCCACTGCCACAAACAGGGTTTCCAACTCCCAGCTCCAAGGGACACAGCACGGGGCGATCCAGGCAACAGCCTTCATTGTAACTGGAATGCAGAGATCAGCTAGGGGCAGGATGGGGGGGTGGGGGGGGGTTGACAAGGGCGGTGGGGGGCTGCGGTTTGGATGGGATCGGTGGGGGTGGAGGGTGAAGCTGGGGGAGCGGCGGGTTGGGGGGGGGAGGGGGCGGGGGGGGTGCAGCTGGGGGGCGTGGTGGGGGAGGGGGCAGGTGGTGGGGGGAGGGGTGGGTGGTGGGGGGAGGGGGGGGTGGGGGAGGGGATGGAGGAGGGGGTGGTTGGTGGGGGGAGGGGGTGGGTGGTGAGGGAGGGGGCGGGTGCTGGGGGGAGGGGGTGGGTGGTGAGGGAGGGGGCGGGTGCTAGGGGGAGGGGATGGGGGAGGGGGTGGGTGGTGAGGGAGGGGGTGGTTGGTGGGGGGGAGGGGATGGGGGAGGGGGTGGGTGGTGGGAGAGGGGGTGGTTGGTGGAGGGGAGGGGATTGGGGAGGGGGTGGGTGGTGAGGGAGGGGGTGGTTGGTGGGGGGGAGGGGATTGGGGAGGGGGGTGGTTGGTGGGGGGGAGGGGATGGGGGAGGGGGTGGGTGGTGAGGGAGGGGGTGGTTGGTGGGGGGGAGGGGATGGGGGAGGGGGTGGGTGGTGAGGGAGGGGGTGGTTGGTGGGGGGGAGGGGATTGGGGAGGGGGTGGTTGGTGGGAGAGGGGGTGGTTGGTGGGGGGGAGGGGATGGGGGAGGGGGTGGGTGGTGGGGGGGAGGGGATGGGGGAGGGGGTGGGTGGTGGGAGAGGGGGTGGGTGGTGGGGGGGAGGGGATGGGGGAGGGGGTGGGTGGTGGGGGGGAGGGGCTGCTCCATTAAATGGAGAATATTGAGAGTGAATGTAAAAGGTTTAAACTAGCGGAGAAGATTACTGAGGGTATTCCGAGTTTGGAGCCAATATTTAGGCACAGACACATCTGGCATCCTCCTCATAGCACCAATGTTGAGCTGGGCAAGCTAAAAGGTCAAGAGATTTTTTAAAAAATGAAATCTAACCTTTAGTTCTCATGACCCCAAGAAATGTTCCTAATTTAAACTAGATTTTACTGGGTAAAGTTGATGAGAATTTGAGAGTTGTACATCACTGGAACACGAGGAGACAGGAGTGGATTATCGCAAGTCACTTCAAACCGAGCACACAGGGAAAGCTGATTCCCAGATAAACTCTGGAAACAATCTGTTGTCAAAGCTAATATATTTGTCAGCATTTCCAGCGTGTGGCTGCTCAGGAGGATGGGCTTCCAACCCAAATAAAATAAAGAACATTTGCTGCGTCAAAACACAACATTCACTATTGCTTTCGCAATGAAAAGGAATCAAAATACAATCATTCTAATCCCTAGCACAATTCGAGGTATGTAGGTGTGTGCACGCACGTGCATGTTAGAGTACACGGATTATCTTGGTAACGTGCCTATTACATGCATAACATTCTACACAGATGCACAACTATTATCCATGGAATAAATGCACGCCATCTCAACATTCTCAGTCCCCGTGTCCCCCTGTTCGCTCATTCTCTCTTCCGATATTTCTGTGTTTCACTGCCTTCAGGCTGCGTATTCCTTCACTCTATTGGGCACTGCCACACCCAGCTCTCCCTGTGCTCACACTGTCCAGGTCTCCCAGTGATCGCACTGGCCAACTTTCCCAGTGATTGCACTGTCCAGCTCTCCCAGTGATTGCACTGTCCAGCTCTCCCAGTGATCGCACTGTCCAGCTCTCCCAGTGCTCACACTGTTCAGCTCTCCTAATGATCACACTGCCCAGCTTTCCCAGTGATCACACTGTCCAGCTCTTCCAGTGATTGCACTGTCCAGCTCTCCCAGTGATCGCACTGTCCAGCTCTCCCAGTGATCGCACTGTCCAGCTCTCCCAGTGATCGCACTGTCCAGCTCTCCCAGTGATCGCACTGTCCAGCTCTCCCAGTGATCGCACTGTCCAGCTCTCCCAGTGATCGCACTGTCCAGCTCTCCCAGTGATCGCACTGTCCAGCTCTCCCAGTGATCGCACTGTCCAGCTCTCCCAGTGATCGCACTGTCCAGCTCTCCCAGTGATCGCACTGTCCAGCTCTCCCAGTGATCGCACTGTCCAGCTCTCCCAGTGATCGCACTGTCCAGCTCTCCCAGTGATCGCACTGTCCAGCTCTCCCAGTGATCACACTGTCCAGCTCTCCCAGTGATCGCACTGTCCAGCTCTCCCAGTGATCGCACTGTCCAGCTCTCCCAGTGATCACACTGTCCAGCTCTCCCAGTGATCGCACTGTCCAGCTCTCCCAGTGATCGCACTGTCCAGCTCTCCCAGTGATCGCACTGTCCAGCTCTCCCAGAGGGTTTCAGCAACAGATGAGCTGAGACAGTGGCAAAGTCCAACCGGTTACAGAAGTGAAAATAGGTGGGTTAAGGCTTGAATAGCAGAACAGAAGCCCCCATCTCAGGGTTAAATATGATACTGAGGTTGTGAACAGGCGATTTAATCTCCGATGTTTCCAGGGAGATGGGGAGTCTGTAGGTAGGAAACAGGGTTTGGAGCTGGGATGGAAACAATGGCTTCTGTCTTCCCAATCTTTAATTTTCTGGAAATTTCTCCTCATCAGTAGCGGATGTTGGAGAAGCAGCCTGATAATTTAGCAACAGTGATGAGTCAAGAGATGTGGTGCTGTGGTGGGTCTGGCTGTCATCAGTGAATATAGGAACATAGAAGCAGTGTAGGAGAAGGAGGCCATTCAGCCCTTCGAGACTGCTCCACCATTCAATAAGATCATGGCTGATCTGGTTGTGGTCTCAACCCCACTGTGACGTCTGTTCCCCATAACCCCTGACTCCCCTGTCGATCAAAAATCTGTCTAATCCTGACTTGAATATATTCAGTGACCCAGCCTCCACTGCTCTCTGGGGAATAGGTTTCCACAAACTAACAACTCTCTGAGAGAAAAAAAATCCTCCTCATCTCTGTCTTAAAAGATAGACCTCTTATTCTTAAACCGTGTCCCCTGGCTCTGGTCTCTCCCACAAGTGGAAACATCCTCCCAGTATCCACCCTAACAAGTCCCCTCAGGATCTTATATGTTTCAATAAGGTCACCTCTCATTCTTCTAAACCCCAGTAGGTACAAGCGCAACCTGTCCAACCTTTCCTCATAAGATAACCCCTTCATCCCGGGAATGAGTCGTGTGAACCTTCTGTGAACTGCTTCTAATGCAATTATATCTGATATAATTATATCAAATAAGGAGAGCAAAACTCTACACAGTATTCCAGATGTGGTCTCACCAAGGCCCTGTACAGCTGCAGTAAAACATCCCTACTTTATATTCCATTCCCCTTGCAATAAACACCAGCATTCCATTTGCCTTCCTAGTCTGTACCTGCAAACTAACGTTTTGTGACTTAAACACCAGGACACGCAGATCCCTCTGCACTTCAGAGTTCTGTAATCTCCCTCCAGCAGAGTAGACAGGGAGAAACTGTTCCCACCCGTAAAAGGATCAAGAATGGGAGGCGGAAGGCGAGGGGTGGGGGGGGGGGCGGTGGGGTGGTTGGGGGGGTGGGGTGGTTGGGGGGGTGGGGGGGGGGTGTGTGGTGGCGGCGGGGTGGTTGGGGGGGTGGGGGGCGTGTGGTGGCGGGGTGGGGTGGTGGGGTGGTTGGGGGTGTGGGGGGGGGGGGTGGTGTGGTGGCGGGGTGGGGTGGTTGGGGCACAGATTAAATGTGATTTGCAAAAGAAGATAATGTGACATGAGAAAAGCTGTTTCACACAGCGAGTGGTTGGGGTCTGGAAGTGTGGTGGAGGCAGGTTCAACAGGGGCGTTCAGGATGATTATTTGAATAGAAACAATGTGCCGGGCTATGGGGAAAAGGCAGGGCAATGGCACTAGGTCAAAATGCTCCGACACGACGGGCCGAATGGCCTCCTTCTGGTGCCGTTAAAATTCTGTGATTCCATGATTTAAATAATTTGCTGCTTCTCTATTCTTTGTGCCAAAGTGGACATCGTCAGATTTTCCCACATTATACTCCATCTGCTGAATTTTGCCCACTTGCTTAGCCTGTCTATGTCCCTTTGCAGACTCTCTACCCCCTCTTGACAACTTACTTTCTTATTTTTGTATTCGTTCATGGGATGTGGGTGTCATCCGCAAATTTAGATTCCGTACCCTCAGCCCCTCCACCCAAGTCATTGATGTTGATTGGAAATAGCTCGGGCCCCAGCACCGATCCCTGTGACACTCCACGAGGTACAGTTTGTCAACCCGAAAATGACCCATTTATCCCTGCTCCCTGCTTCCTGTCAGCCAACTAATCCTCTCTCACGTCTGCTTGGAAGCCTTCTGTGCCTTCAGATGATGTCACCGAGGGGCAGCGAGTCGATGAGAAACAGGAGGGGCCATGGATTGATCCCTGGGGCACGCCAGAGGTAACGGTGTGGGAACAGAAACCATTGCGGGTGATTCTCTAACTATGATCAGATTGGTAAGAATGGAAGCAGGTGAGGGCAGCCCCACCCAGCTGGACGACAGTGGAGAGGTGTTGGAGGAGGATGTTGTGGTCAAACCGTGTCAGAGGCTGCAGACAGGTCGAGAGGGACGAGGAGGGAGAGTTTACCCTTGTCACAGTCACTGAGGATGTCACCGGTGACTTGTGATTTGAGCTGTTTCGGTGCTGTGACAGGGGCAGAGACCGGATTGGAGGGATTCAAACATGGAGTTCTGGGAAAGATGGGAAAGGATTTGGGAGGTGACAACATGGTTCAGGACTTTGGAAAGGGAAGGGAGGCTAAGCTTGGGATGGCAGTACGCCAGGACAGAGGGGTCAAGGGTATTTTTTTGAGGAGAGGGATGATGAGAGCAGATTTAAAGAAGAGATGGATCCAAAGAGAGAGAATTGCTTACAAACATTAGACCATAAGACCATAAGACAGAGGAGCAGAAATTAGGCCATTCGGCCCATCGAGTCTGCTCCGCCATTCAATCATCGCTGATAAGTTTCTCAACCTTATTCTCCCTTTCCCCCATCCTCAGACATCATTTGTCTGGAACCAGCCCCCACTCACTGCATAGTAACTCAGCTGCTTTAGCTGGGAGACATTGCTGTACTTTAAGAACATAAGAAATAAAAGGAGGAGTAGACCACATGGCTCCTCTGCCATCTTCTACCTCAACTCGATCTGCATGCCCACTCCCCACAATGCTAGATTCCTCAAGGGACCAAAAGTCCTTCGATCTCTGTCATGAATGTATTCAGCAGTGGAACACCCTCAGCTCTCTGAGGTAGAGAATTCCAGAGATTGGCAACCCTGTAAATGAAGAAATTCTTCCTCAACTCAGCCCAATGTCATTGACCCCTTATCCTTAAACTTCGATCGCTTGTTCCATAATCAGCAACCAGTGGAAAGCACTGTCTCAGCAACTAACTGGTCGACTCCTCTCAGATTCACAGAGCATTCAATGTGGTCACCTCTCATTCTACTAAACCCCAGGGAATAGAGACCCACTGAACTTAATCTCAGGAACCAATCCTCTGAAGCTATGCTGCACTCTCTCCTTCCATATAGACAGAGCCCAAAGTGAAATTGATCATGAGTTCTGTTCCTACCATTTATATTGACCGTGAAATTTCATACTGACTGTGAACGTTCATATAGACTGTGAACATTCATATAGACTGTGAACATTTATATAGACCGTGAACATTCATACTGACTGTGAACATTTATATAGACTATGAATATTCATATAAACTGTGAATATTCATATGGACTGTGAACATTCATATAGACTGTGAACATTTATATGGACTGTGAACATTCATATAGACTGTGAACATTTATATGGACTGTGAACATTCATATAGATTGTGAACATTTATATGGACTGTGAACATTCATATAGATTGTGAACATTTATATGGACTGTGAACATTCATATAGACTGTGAACAGTCATATAGATTGTGAACATTCATATAGACTGTGAACATTTATATGGACTGTGAACATTCATATAGGTTGTGAACATTTATATGGACTGTGAACATTCATATGGACTGTGAACATTCATATAGACTGTGAACATTTATATGGACTGTGAACATTCATATAGACTGTGAACATTTATATGGACTGTGAACATTCATATAGATTGTGAACATTTATATGGACTGTGAACATTCATATAGACTGTGAACATTCATATAGACTGTGAACATTTATATAGACTGTGAACATTCATATAGATTGTGAACATTTATATGGACTGTGAACATTCATATGGACTGTGAATATTCATATAGACTGTGAACATTCATATAGACTGTGAACATTCATATAGACTGTGAATATTCATATAGACTGTGAACATTTATATAGATTGTGAACATTTATATGGACTGTGAACATTTATATAGACTGTGAACATTCATACTGACTGTGAACATTCATATAGACTGTGAACATTTATATGGACTGTGAACATTCATATAGACTGTGAACATTTATATAGACTGTGAACATTCATATAGACTGTGAACATTTATATGGACTGTGAACATTTATATGGACTGTGAACATTTATATAGACTGTGAACATTCATAATGACTGTGAACATTCATATAGACTGTGAACATTTATATGGACTGTGAACATTCATATGGACTGTGAACATTCATATGGACTGTGAACATTCATATAGACTGTGAACATTCATATGGACTGTGAACATTCATATGGACTGTGAACATTCATATAGACTGTGAACATTCATATGGACTGTGAACATTCATATAGACTGTGAACATTTATATTGACTGTGAACATTCATATGGACTGTGAACATTTATATGGACTGTGAACATTCATATGGACTGTGAACATTTATATGGACTGTGAACATTCATATGGACTGTGAACATTTATATGGACTGTGAACATTTATATGGACTGTGAACATTTATATGGACTGTGAACATTTATATAGACTGTGAACATTCATATGGACTGTGAACATTTAAATGGACTGTGAACATTCATATGGACTGTGAACATTCATATAGACTGTGAACATTTATATAGACTGTGAACATTCATATGGACTGTGAATATTTATATGGACTGTGAACATTCATATGGACTGTGAATTTTCATATAGACTGTGAACATTTATATAGACTGTGAACATTTACATAGACTGTGAATATTCATATAGACTGTGAACATTCATATAGATTGTGAACATTTATATAGACTGTGAACATTCATATGGACTGTGAATTTTCATATAGACTGTGAACATTTATATAGACTGTGAACATTTATATAGACTGTGAATATTCATATAGACTGTGAACATTCATATAGATTGTGAACATTTATATAGACTGTGAATATTCATATAGACTGTGAACATTCATATAGACTGTGAACATACATATAGACTGTGAACATTTATATGGACTGTGAACATTCATATAGACTGTGAACATTCATATAGACTGTGAACATTTATATAGACTGTGAATATTCATATAGACTGTGAACATTCATATAGACTGTTAACATTTATATGGACTGTGAACATTTATATGGACTGTGAACATTTATATGGACTGTGAACATTCATATAGACTGTGAACATTCATATAGACTGTGAACATTTTTATGGACTGTGAACATTTATATGGACTGTGAACATTCATATAGACTGTGAACATTCATATAGACTGTGAACATTTATATGGACTGTGAACATTCATATGGACTGTGAATATTCATATAGACTGTGAACATTCATATAGACTGTGAACATTCATATAGACTGTGAATATTCATATAGACTGTGAACATTTATATAGATTGTGAACATTTATATGGACTGTGAACATTTATATAGATTGTGAACATTCATACTGACTGTGAACATTCATATAGACTGTGAACATTTATATGGACTGTGAACATTTATATGGACTGTGAATATTTATATGGACTGTGAACATTTATATAGACTGTGAACATTCATACTGACTGTGAACATTCATATAGACTGTGAACATTTATATGGACTGTGAACATTCATATAGACTGTGAACATTTATATAGACTGTGAACATTCATATAGACTGTGAACATTCATATAGACTGTGAACATTTATATGGACTGTGAACATTCATATAGACTGTGAACATTCATATAGACTGTGAATTTTCACATAGACTGTGAACATTCATATAGACTGTGAACATTCATATAGATTGTGAACATTTATATGGACTGTGAACATTTATATGGACTGTGAACATTCATATGGACTGTGTACATTCATATGGACTGTGAACATTTATATGACTGTGAACATTCATATGGACTGTGAACATTCATATGGACTGTGAACATTCATATGGACTGTGAACATTTATATAGACTGTGAACATTCATATGGACTGTGAACATTCATATGGACTGTGAACATTCATATGGACTGTGAACATTCATGTAGACTGTGAACATTCATATGGACTGTGAACATTTATTTAGACTGTGAACATTCATTTGGACTGTGAACATTTATATGGACTGTGAACATTTATATGGACTGTGAATATTCATATAGACTGTGAACATTCATATAGACTGTGAACATACATATAGACTGTGAACATTTATATAGACTGTGAACATTCATATAGACTGTGAACATTTATATGGACTGTGAACATTCATATAGACTGTGAACATTCATATAGACTGTGAACATTTATATGGACGGTGAACATTTATATGGACTGTGAACATTCATATAGACTGTGAACATTCATATAGACTGTGAACATTTATATGGACTGTGAACATTCATATGGACCGTGAACATTTATATGGACTGTGAACATTCATATAGACTGTGAACATTCATATAGACTGTGAACATTTTTATGGACTGTGAACATTTATATGGACTGTGAACATTCATATAGACTGTGAACATTCATATAGACTGTGAACATTCATATGGACTGTGAATATTCATATAGACTGTGAATATTCATATAGACTGTGAACATTCATATAGACTGTGAATATTCATATAGACTGTGAACATTTATATAGATTGTGAACATTTATATGGACTGTGAACATTTATATAGATTGTGAACATTCATACTGACTGTGAACATTCATATAGACTGTGAACATTTATATGGACTGTGAACATTTATATGGACTGTGAATATTTATATGGACTGTGAACATTTATATAGACTGTGAACATTCATACTGACTGTGAACATTCATATAGACTGTGAACATTTATATGGACTGTGAACATTCATATAGACTGTGAACATTTATATAGACTGTGAACATTCATATAGACTGTGAACATTCATATAGACTGTGAACATTTATATGGACTGTGAACATTCATATAGACTGTGAACATTCATATAGACTGTGAATTTTCACATAGACTGTGAACATTCATATAGATTGTGAACATTTATATGGACTGTGAACATTTATATGGACTGTGAACATTCATATGGACTGTGTACATTCATATGGACTGTGAACATTTATATGACTGTGAACATTCATATGGACTGTGAACATTCATATGGACTGTGAACATTCATATGGACTGTGAACATTTATATAGACTGTGAACATTCATATGGACTGTGAACATTCATATGGACTGTGAACATTCATATGGACTGTGAACATTCATGTAGACTGTGAACATTCATATGGACTGTGAACATTTATTTAGACTGTGAACATTCATATGGACTGTGAACATTTATATGGACTGTGAACATTTATATGGACTGTGAATATTCATATAGACTGTGAACATTCATATAGACTGTGAACATTCATATAGACTGTGAACATTTATATAGACTGTGAACATTCATATAGACTGTGAACATTTATATGGACTGTGAACATTCATATAGACTGTGAACATTCATATAGACTGTGAACATTTATATGGACGGTGAACATTTATATGGACTGTGAACATTCATATAGACTGTGAACATTTATATGGACTGTGAACATTCATATGGACCGTGAACATTTATATGGACTGTGAATATTCATATAGACTGTGAACATTCATATAGACTGTGAACATACATATAGACTGTGAACATTTATATGGACTGTGAATATTCATATAGACTGTGAACATTTATATGGACTGTGAACATTCATATAGACTGTGAACATTCATATAGACTGTGAACATTTATATGGACTGTGAACATTCATATAGACTGTGAACATTTATATAGACTGTGAACATTCATATAGACTGTGAACATTTATATGGACTGTGAACATTCATATGGACTGTGAACATTCATATGGACTGTGAACATTTATATAGATTGTGAAATATACTCCGAAAAACAATTCAGCCTCTTCTTCTCCAACTCACTGATTGACACAAGCGGTGTCAACAGACACCCCACACCGAATCTGACAAATATCAAGATATCAACCCCCACAGAAAATGATTCATCAAAACATGTCAACAACAATTTCAAAAGAACCACAGAGATCTCGTCCAACAAGAGACAACCACACCTGGGCTTAAAACTGTGACCACACCTAATCCCCTGCCCTCCGAACACTCACCCTCCATTAACCCTCTCTCTTCCACACAGTCCCATTACTGCATAACATGACCCCACTCCTTCTGTGTCATCTGCACTCCATCCCCACAATCTACATCTAGGGTGTCACCATTAAATAAAGCCACATAAACACTGTGGCTCTAAGAGCAGCTCACAGGTGAGTAATTCACCTCCTGACTCCCCAAAGCCTTTCCACCATCTACAAGGCACAAGTCAGGAGTATGATGGAATACTCCCCACTTGCCTGGATGAGTGCAGCTCCCACAACACTCAAGAAGCTTGACACCATCCAGGACAAAGCAGCCCGCTTGATCAGCACCCCATCCACAAACATTCACTCCCTCCAGCACCGACACACAGTAGCAGCAGTGTGTGTACCATCTAC
The DNA here is from genome assembly GCA_026770705.1 of Isurus oxyrinchus. Lineage (NCBI taxonomy): Eukaryota > Metazoa > Chordata > Chondrichthyes > Lamniformes > Lamnidae > Isurus > Isurus oxyrinchus. The sequence continues at coordinate 1,590,908 of JANJGN010000057.1, read as the reverse complement.
AAGATGCACTGCAGGAACTCACCAAGGCTCCTTAGACAGCACCTTCCAAACCCATGACCACTACCATCTAGAAGGATAAGGGCAGCAGATAGATGGGAACACCACCAACTGGAAGTTCCCCTCCAAGTCACTCACCATCCTGACTTGGAAATATATCGCCGTTCCTTCACTGTCGCTGGGTCAAAATCCTGGAACTCCCTCCCTAACAGCACTGTGGGTGGACCTACACCACATGGGCTGCAGCAGTTCAAGATGGCAGCTCACCAGCACCTTCTTGAGAGCAATTATGAATAGGTAACAAACTCTGGCCTTGCCAGCGACGCCCACATCCCATTAATATTCTAAACGCATCAATCCGTTCACCCATTAACACTCTATACTTGAGGGAATACAAATGATTGTGAACGGTGCAGCCACCTGATTGGGTGTCCAATGGGCAGGATGTGGGGGTGGGGTGATATGCGGGTAGATGACTTGCCAGAACACGGTGTAGTTCGTGAACCACAGTCTATGCAACATGTCCTCATAAGTTAAGCATTCCAACCCAGGGAATAGTCTGGTGAATCTGGGCTGCACCCCCTCCTAGGCCAATATATCCTTCCTGAGGTAAGTGAAGATGGTGCTCATCACAATGCTGAGTCCTGACATGAAGCTACCTCTCCACAGGCATTCACATCTAACACTCATCCAGCTCTCCACTGCAACACTCAAAGCCAGCACCCGGAGAACTCTCTATTGCAGACAGCTTGTTTGGGCACAGGCCTGTATGTTCCAGCAGGAAATGAAGTTCCTCGAGGTCCACTGGTCCATGCAGGTATTAATGCATCAAGAAGCACTCACGAGTCTGGTTGGCACACATTCAGGGAGGTTTTGTCACAGGACCACCCACCCCAACCCCCACACTCTTGCACCACCAAACACGTCAATCAGTCAAATATGGCGGCTGGAAAACCCACAATCCTGTGCAATACAGAAAACACCGTATCAAATGCATGGTCGCACTCGAATCAAACAGCAAGAAAAACCCAGCACCCAACGCAATGAATTATTCCAATACATTTCACAGCAACTCACAAAAGAAAATCCACCACAAAGTCATGGAAGAAGAAGTTAGGGCAGGAGGATAGTGAACTACAGCAGTATTGGTGACAATTGCCAAAGTATTGGAAAAGTCAGTAGGAAGATTAGGTTACATTACAACGTAAGGCTGAGCCACTGATCTTACCCAGTTTCACCCAGGTCAGTTCAATACACACTGACTCTCACTGGGGTATAGTCCACACACACTGACTCTCACTGGGGTATAGTCCACACACACTGACTCTCACTGGGGTACAGTTCCACACACACTGACTCTCACTGGGGTACAGTTCCACACACACTGACTCTCACTGGGATACAGTTCCACACACACTGACTCTCACTGGGGTACAGTTCCACACACACTGACTCTCACTGGGGTACAGTTCCACACACACTGACTCTCACTGGGGTACAGTTCCACATACACTGACTCTGACTGGGTTAACGTTCCACACACACTGACTCTCACTGGGGTACAGTCCCACACACACTGACTCTCACTGGGGTACAGTTCCACACACACTGACGCTCACTGGGGTACAGTTCCACACACACTGACGCTTACTGGGGTACAGTCCCACACACACTGACTCTCACTGGGTTAACGTTCCACACACACTGACTCTCACTGGGATACAGTTCCACACACACTGACTTTCACTGGAGTACAGTTATACGCACACTGACTCTCACTGGGGTACAGTCCCACACACACTAACTCTCTCTGGGTTACAGTTCCACACACACTGACTCTCACTGGGGTACAGTTATACGCACACTGACTCTCACTGGGGTACAGTTCCACACACACTGACTCTCACTGGGTTAACATTCCACACACACTGACTCTCACTGGGTTAACGTTCAACACACACTGACTCTCACTGGGGTACAGTTCCACACACACTGACTCTCACTGGGTTAACATTCCACACACACTGACTCTCACTGGGTTAACGTTCAACACACACTGACTCTCACTGGGGTACAGTTCCACACATACTGACTCTCACTGGGGTACAGTTCCACACACACTGACTCTCACTGGGGTACAGTTCCACACACACTGACTCTCACTGGGGTACAGTTCCACACACACTGACTCTCACTGGGGTATAGTTCCACACACACTGACTCTCACTGGGGTACAGTTCCACACACACTGACTCTCACTGGGGTACAGTTCCACACACACTGACTCTCACTGGGATACAGTTCCACACACACTGACTCTCACTGGGGTACAGTTCCACACACACTGACTCTCACTGGGGTACAGTTCCACACACACTGACTCTCACTGGGGTACAGTTCCACATACACTGACTCTGACTGGGTTAACGTTCCACACACACTGACTCTCACTGGGGTACAGTCCCACACACACTGACTCTCACTGGGGTACAGTTCCACACACACTGACGCTCACTGGGGTACAGTTCCACACACACTGACGCTCACTGGGGTACAGTCCCACACACACTGACTCTCACTGGGTTAACGTTCCACACACACTGACTCTCACTGGGATACAGTTCCACACACACTGACTTTCACTGGAGTACAGTTATACGCACACTGACTCTCACTGGGGTACAGTCCCACACACACTAACTCTCTCTGGGTTACAGTTCCACACACACTGACTCTCACTGGGGTACAGTTATACGCACACTGACTCTCACTGGGGTACAGTTCCACACACACTGACTCTCACTGGGTTAACATTCCACACACACTGACTCTCACTGGGTTAACGTTCAACACACACTGACTCTCACTGGGGTACAGTTCCACACACACTGACTCTCACTGGGTTAACATTCCACACACACTGACTCTCACTGGGTTAACGTTCAACACACACTGACTCTCACTGGGGTACAGTTCCACACATACTGACTCTCACTGGGGTACAGTTCCACACACACTGACTCTCACTGGGGTACAGTTCCACACACACTGACACTCACTGGGGTACAGTTCCACACACACTGACTCTCACTGGGGTATAGTTCCACACACACTGACTCTCACTGGGGTACAGTTCCACACACACAGACTCTCACTGGGGTACAGTCCCACACACACTGACTCACACTGGGTTAATGTTACACACACACTGACTCTCACTGGGGTACAGTTCCACACACACTGACTCTCACTGGGGTTCCGTTCCACACACACTGACTCTCACTGGGGTACAGTCCCACACACACTGACTCTCACTGGGTTAACGTTACACACACACTGACTCTCACTGGGTTAATGTTCCACACACACTGACTCTCACTGGGCTACAGTTCCACACACACTGACTCTCACTGGGGTACAGTTCCACACACACTGAATCTCACTGGAGTACAGTCCCACACACACTGACTCTCACTGGAGTACAGTTCCACACACACTGACTCTCACTGGGGTACAGTTCCACACACACTGACACTCACTGGGGTACAGTTCCACAAACACTAACTCTCACTGGGGTACAGTTCCACACACACTGACTCTCACTGGGGTACAGTTCCACACACACTGACCCTCACTGGGGTACAGTTCCACACACACTGAACCCACTGGGGTGCAGTTCCACACACATTGACTCTCACTGGGGTATAGTTCCACACACACTAACTCTCACTGGGGTACAGTTCCACACACACTGACTCTCACTGGGATACAGTTCCACACACTGACTCACTCTGGGGTACAATTCCACACACACTGACTCTCACTGGGATACAGTTCCACACACACTGACACTCACTGGGGTACAGTTCCACAAACACTAACTCTCACTGGGGTACAGTTCCACACAAACTGACTCTCACTGGGTTAACGTTCCACACACACTGACTCTCACTGGGGTACAGTTCCACACACACTGACTCTCACTGGGGTACAGTCCCACACACACTGACTCTCACTGGGGTACAGTTCCACAAACACCGACTCTCACTGGGGTACAGTTCCACACACACTGACTCTCACTGGGGTACAGTCCCACACACACTGACTCTCACTGGGGTACAGTTCCACACACACTGACTCTCACTGGGGTACAGTTCCACACAAACTGACTCTCACTGGGTTAACGTTCCACACACACTGACTCTCACTGGGGTACAGTTCCACACACACTGACTCTCACTGGGGTACAGTCCCACACACACTGACTCTCACTGGGGTACAGTTCCACACACACTGACTCTCACTGGGGTACAGTTCCACACACACTGACTCTCATTGGGGTACAGTTCCACACACACTGACTCTCACTGGGGTACAGTTCCACACACACTGACTCTCACTGGGGTACAGTTCCACACACACTGACTCTCACTGGGGTACAGTTCCACACACACTGACTCTCACTGGGGTACAGTTCCACACACACTGACTCTCACTGGGGTACAGTTCCACACACACTGACTCTCACTGGGGTACAGTTCCACACACACTGACTCTCACTGGGGTACAGTTCCACACACACTGACTCTCACTGGGATACAGTTCCACACACACTGACTCTCATTGAGATTCCTGCTCCAGCTCACCGCTCTCCTTTTTTCCAATGTGCAGGTGACATTGCTGGTCCTACCTCCTTTCCATTCCTGGTAAAAAAGAGGTTGGCAATCTCCTGGAGCCCTTGTCCTGCTCTGTCCTCCCTCGATCCACAGCCAATCCTGTCCCCAGTCTGACACTTGTCTGCCACCAGTTGTCCCAGTCCTCGCCCGGTGTACAGCCTGTAATGGAGGGAGAATTGTGAGATAACCTCGCTCTGTCACTCATCTCCACCGTGATTCTGTGTCACCACCAACGGCAGTTCTACCCTCTTTCTTAGCGTAAAACAAAAGACTTTCATTTCAATAGCCTTCTTGTCAAATTGTTAACAGCTATTGAAGCACTTTGTAGTAATGTTACTTCTGTTTTCATGTAGGATCCACAGCAGCCAACCTGGGCCCAGGAGGGCAGCTATTCCAGGTGGCAAGCCCAGCTCGATTAGCATTGAGAACAGGTACTCCTGCCGTCTGTGATGGTGGGAGGGACCATCGTGTTTCAGTGGGCAGCCCCCGACTGGTAAGGTGCTGACCCGCATGGGCCTCTGCTGCAGTGGGTGTTTGGGGCTTAGAGTTTCTGCTCAGCAGGTGGACAGAGTTGATTGCACCAGGCAAACAAATCAAACAAACAAAAAGGAAGAAGATCCCACCTCTTGGATCGGCAAGCTGGACTGCAATGAGCATGTGCGTGAGATTGACAGATGACTTGGAGCTGTTCCATAGCTTGTGCAAGACCGCCATGATTGACTTGATAGTCTGAACATCGACATGGTATCTCTACAAGAGACAGGGTTACCAACAGCGGATCACTAACATTAATAAAAACATTATACATTCATCCAGGGAGGGAAGCGTTCAGAGGAAACACATGAGCAAGGTGTAGGCTTCACTGTCAGGAGCGTACTCCTTTCAATGACAGATCCCCTCACAAATTGCTCAGTGTATATTCTCTGCATCAACCTCTCAATTCAAACAGGGCCCGTTAACCTCATGAGTACCTATGCTCCAACGCTGTGCTCCACTACAGCGATGTAGGATCAGTTCTATGAGCAGCTTGACCCAGCTACCAACAGAACCCCCAGGTCTACTGCAGGATTTCAATGTAAGTGTGGGCACAAACCATGAGGCGTGGTCCTCCTGCCTTGGACATCATGGCCTGGGAAAGATAAATGAGAACAGGCAGAGAATACTTCAGCTTTGCTTCTGTCATGTGCTTTGTTTAACTAACACCTTTCAGAACAGACAATGTCACAAGGTGTCCTGGAGACATCCAAGATCGGGGCTTTGGCACCAGCTGAACCTGATTATCACCAGATGTGACTAAACAGTATTCTCAGCACACACAGCTACCATAGTGCTGACTGTGATACCAATCATTCTTTGGTGTGCACCAGGGTTAGGTTGCAACCCGTGTAGTGTCTCCATTCAAAGCAGAAATGCCATCCTCGTATCAATGTCAACGATATTGCCTACCCACATAAAAACCAATAGTTCCTCGACTCAATTGAACAGGCGCTCTCCAGGTTCTCACAGAGTACAGAAGCGAAGTGTAATGTACTTCGAGACACTGTCTGCAATACCGCTTTGTCATCATATAGGAAACAAGAGTGAAAAAATGCTGCCTGGTTCAAGGCTAACATTACTCTGATGGAACCTGTCACTAAAGCCAAGCAGTCCACTCTCATTAATTGGAAGAGAGATCTGAATGAGAAAACTCTGGATGCACTCAGAGCCACCAAATGTAAAATCCAACGTGATGCTAGGGTGGTGTGCACCCTGTGACAACTGTATACAACTTTGCCAGAATATCCGGATGGTTTGACACAGGGAATGCTGGGGGATGTTTGAAGGGGGAAAAAAAGGCAGCAGGTGCATCAGCAAAGGAAACGTCTCCGTTAAAAACAGAGGCAAGAGGAGGTCATTGTTATGTGTGATGTATATGTACCTTTAAGGGAACATATCTTAAACCGCTGTCAATCACCACCACCTCAACAGGATGTGATGTAATAGTCCCATGGCTTATAATCAGTCTACAAGCAACAGGAGTGGGAGTCAGATGTGCTATTGATAGTTTAGTTAACACTATCTGTATATATTCTTATCTACAAATAAAGAACACACATTATTGTTTCAGCAATCCTTGTGTATGATTGGTACGTTTACATTCAAGAGAAGAATATATCATGGTGGCAGCATGGTTTTGAAGATTTGACTGAGACCCATACAAGCCTCAGCCCTTCACAGCAAGAGAAAAGAACCGGTATGAACTGGTATGAACAGGCATGAAAGTGAAATAATTATCAAACCTCACCACGTATAAATGATTCTGCAGCTCTAGGAATCCGACACTCTGTACTTTCATCCTGGGACATCACTGCGCCAGCCTGCAGGGAGCATGTCCCAGCAAGATTATTGGAATTTGGGAGAGCTTAATCAGTACAAGTCTACCTGCTGCAAAGTTTAATCAGGAACAGAAATTAAATACAGAAAATGCTGGATAAACGCAGCAAGTCGAACAGCATCTGTGGAGAGAAAAAAAAAACAGAATTAACATTTAGAGTCCTCTTCTTCAGAAGAAGAGTCATACGGACTCGAAACGTTATCTCTGTTTTCTTTTCTCTCCACAGATGCTGTTAGACCTGCTGAGCTTTTCCAATGTTTTCTGTTTTTGTTTCAGATTTCCAGCATCCACAGCTTTTATATTACAGAAATTAAATAGCTGACTGTGGAAAGTCTAACTTGGATCAGAACTCATGGACAGGAGAGACCCCATTGCTGCTGGCCCTGCAGGAGGGCCAGGGGAAGCTAAATGTGACCAACTGGGCTGGGAAGAAAATGTGCTTCGGGTATAATAGCTTTTAAAACAAACTTTTCCCACTGTTTTATTTTACTTTTAAACTCTGCAGTTCCTGTTCGCTGTTTTGTGGGGGGTGCTTCAGTGAACTTGGGAAAAATCAGAAAGAGTTCAACAACGCCACCATTGCAGTCAAGTGGTAACCTCTGACCAGCCAAGGTACCGGCCAAGATTCTGCAACTCAGATCTAAAGTAACTTTAGAAGGGCTGTCGAAACAGTCTGAATGGCTGTGAACAGATCCAGACAGTATTAAAAATCCTTCAAAAAGCTAAAATAGCCATTTGGAAGTATACATAACTTCAGTATTGCAAAAAAAAAGAGACATTTTTTGTTAAAGCTTTTTGTCTGTCACTCATCAGGACAATTCACAAGAAAATGCCAATGTCAGGGGAAACAACATAGTTATACTGGATGGGAAGAGAGTGCTGATTGGTTGGCAAGTGGATTCTTATTTGTATAGGCATTGCCATGAAGAATGCACAAGTTGATTGTGACTGACAATTAACTGCCAAGCATAGTTTGAAATTTTAAACCAGACAACTTGACACTGATTGGTCAAGACATTGCCCTGGGGAATGAACCAGAAAATAGCTGTCAACTATTCTGTTTAGCTGAAATAGATGCAATGTGTACACATTCCTTCTGTCTGCAAAGAACAGGGCCTCGTGTATTAATATATGTAGGTTCCAGTACATGTAAATGTGCCACACTGTGAGCCTGACTGACAATCTTAAATTGGTTGTCAGCCTAATTCTTAGCACACTAAGGATTATTTAGCAAATGTTGTCCAATTGCAGAATCACATCTAATTTTGGACACTGTGTTTTGAGTTTTGCAAACATGGGCTGGTTGGGTATGGCCTGTACCCTGCCCATGGGGAACAGCAGAAGGGGCATGTTGTTTGATGTGATCTGTCAGTCTTTGGGATGTACAGACTACATACCGTGCACTGAAATGATCTGGCACAAGCCCCTAACTTGTGCACCACCAAGATTGCATTATCTGCTGGTCAAAATCCAAGCTTACAATTGTGATGTCGACTACAAGCTGGGTAATTGCATGGTCACCTCCAATAGCCTAAGCCAAACTGCAGACATCTCCCTAGATCTGAAAGTCGATCTTGTGGACATTGAAACAGAAGACATTCTGCACTTTGACCTCATGCAGTTTGGCCAATCTCATTGCCTAGCCCTGCAGCAGGAAACATCCAATGACCCTCTGCTACAGCAACTTTGGAGGGCTGTGATTAGTGGATGGTCAGAGTCCTTCCAGAATGTTTTAGAGACAGTAAGGCCATTTTGCCCCAATAGAGGTGAACTCAGGATATTTCAAAGAAACATCTTTAAAGGAAAGTAGTCATAATCCCAGGGTCCATGTGACCTGAGATCTTCCAACAGTTACATCAGGCACACATTGGAATTGATTGCACCAGGAGATTGGGCAGAGATGGTAAATTGGCCAGGAATCCACCAAGACATCGAAAAAGCCATGAGGGAATACAAGGCAAGTCAAACCTAATGCATAGCAACCAGAAAAAAACACTCTTGCCTCATGAGATACCCACACATCCATGGACCAGACTCACAACTTCCCCCTTCAAAGCGGATGATTTCTTGGTTGTAACAGATGACTTTTCCCAATTTCCCATTATCCATCGATTACCCAACACACCTAATACAGCCATTGCAGACACATTGGAAAGAAGTTTACCATCGGCAAGTGGGGGTGGGACCCGCTCACTGACAGGTAAAGTGACATGTGGCGATGTCAGGCGGATATCCTGATGTCACCGTGCATCATTTAGATTGTCAGTCCAGTGGGTGTACAGCCGCATCAGCTGCACACTCGCTGCACTGCCAAAGGCCTATTGAGGCCATTAACAAAGTAATTAAAGTTGTTAAGAATGTTGCCCGTCTAACCTTAAGGTCAGCAGGAAGACCAAGAGCCCAGGTGGCCTTAGCATTTTTCATGAAACCTCATCCACGGGTTTAATTGGTCCGCCCAGGTAAAATGGCAGCGTGTGAGGGCACCGATCGGGTTCACACTCGCTCCCACACCCCCCCCTAACCCCCGCCACAACCCTCCCCAACGGCGGTAAAATTCAGCCCATCATGTTTGATCTTCAGTCCTTTTGGGCCACTACAGGAGCTGGTTTCTGACAATGGACCTCAATACATTGGATGACCCTTTAAGATGATGTGTGAGTCAAACATAGCACTTCACCACCGCATTACCCCACATCTAATGGAATGGTAGAACATATGGTTTAAACAGTAAAATCATTAAACATGAAGTGCTGTCAAACAAAACACACTCTACACGTGAACACGCCACATCTTAGAGCAACACCGCTCAGTGTGACCATTCCCCCAGCTGTGGAATTACTATCTGCAGACAGTTGGGGGTAACCCTCCCCAGTCACTTGTCAATACTTCCAGAAGTACAACATGCCTGCTTAAGAAACAAGGGCAGATGAAAGATATCCATGACCAGCATGTGAGTGATGTATAGCCCAACCTAAACATTGGACAGGAAGTTTGAGTCCAACACCTAACTGATGGCACATGGGATTCAGCGGAAATCATCAGCATATGCCCAGAACCGAAGCTGTATCAAGTACATCAAATGGCATATCAGTGCAACAACACCAAATTGGAACAATATCACAACCAGAAACACCAAGCAGTTCTATTGTGAACTGAACACGATGTAAGACCCTACACGAACATCCTGAAAACATACAGCGATCAATAGTAAACATCATCGTGACTAGGTCTGGACCGATAAGCAAATTACCAGTACATTTCAGATTTGTAAATTTATTGTTCTGTGTTTAAGTACATTTAGATACCATTTTATTTTCTTTTGTTGTCATATCTTACACTGCTGCCAATCACTACCAACTCAACAGGATGTGGTGTATTAGTCCAATGATTGGTAGTTAGTCAACAAGCAGCAGGGGTAGGAGTCAGATGTATCATCCATAGACTCCTAGTTAACTCTGTATATGGTCTTACCTGTAAATAAAGAGCCCACATTATTGCTTCTGTTTGGTAATATGTTTATGTCAAAGTGAAGAATGTAACAGTAATCAACAAATGCAGGAGAGGTGAGTGGAACACTACCTTGAGTTGTACTCTAGGGAGAACACTGTCAATGTGGAACATCTCAACACCATAGAGAACCTGCCTGTTTTGGAAGAGCTGGATATTGAACCCACAGTGAAAGAGCTTAGCAAAGGTATTGACTTGCTTGCCATGGGCAAAGCTCCAGCTACTGATGCAATAGTGTAGAACTCATAAAGAACAGGAAACCAGTACGCCCGTAGCATCTGCAGGGACTTCTGTGTCTCTGCTGGAGGGAAGGGGCAGTGCCCAGAATAAGCCACCTTCAGTGCTGTAATGACTCCGTGATTACAACAACTTGGCAAGTATTCCCATTGGTTGTCGAGTGCATTGGGGTGTCCTGAGGCTGTGCAAGGTGCTAAAGTAATTCATGTTCATTCATGCTCTTCCTTTCCACTGTTGGTTCCCAAAGCCCTGTGGGTGATAGGGATGGGCAATAAATACAGGTCCTGCAACGTCACTCAAAAAAACAAATTTAAAAAATGATAAATCAGCAAACAAAGGGAATTGAGGATGAAATTTGTAGACAGATTAGAGAGTGTGCGTTAACAATCCTTGTAGACAGTTTAACTCATCCCCGCGTTGAACGGGTTCCAAGCTGTGCGTGATAAGTAAAGGGAAGGTTTCTGTAGCGTGCTCAGGACTGCTTTCTCAAACTATTTATTGCAACTCACACAAGGAAGTTAAGCAGAAAAATATTGCAAAATTATAGGAACATAAAAATGGACCTTGCTTAACCCAAACAGAAAAAAATAATTGGTAAATAGAACTTGTTGCTAAGCAATGGGAAAAGGAGCTGAGCTGGAAAGTGAGCAGCTATCAGGTACATTGCACTGAGAAAACAATCAACTGGATCGAAACCTGAAAAACACTCAGGAGAGCAGGTGAGAACTGAAACTCAAAAGAAGCATTTGTTGTTCAAGAAACAGGCGAAATAGAATAAAACCCAGCCAAATATGAAAACAAGAAGAAACACTGAGAGACGCTGCGAGCTTGGGATACTGTGGTTAGGACAATTTATTTTTTGCTATAAACACATTTCAGTTTCATTAATCCAACTGTCCCATTATCCTGAATAAATAAGTTTTAAAAAATGAGAATACCTCTAACGTGAGAACAATAAACAAACACTTACATTCTAAACTGCTAACTCATCGGAAACTTTAAGTCCAGTTATATACAAATGAGTTACAGTAGAACCTTGGACAAAGATTGAACTGGAAAACTAACACAATTTTGAGCACAATTTGCTCCTGGATTGCCAACTGCCTCCAAGTCAGAAATACGACCCCAGTGAGCACTAAGATAGAACAAAGAAGTGGGGGCTGGAAACAGAGATGAAGGATAAATGGGTAATTTTCGGATTGGCAAGATGCTTCAAGTGGAGAGCCACAGGGATCAGTGCTGGGGCCTCAACTATTTACAATTCATACCAATGACTGGGATGAAGGGACTGAATGTGTGGTGATAAATCTGCTGGCAACTGAAAGATAGGTTGGAAAGTAAGGTGTGAGAAGCACATAAAGAGTTTGAAAAGGGACATAGGTAAGTGATTGGGCAAAAAAATGGAGTGTAATGTGAGAAAATATGCACTTGTCCACTTTGCCAGAAAGATTAGAAAACGCAGAATGTCGTTTAAATGGGGAGAGATTACAGAACTCTGAGGTACAGAGGGATCTGGGTGTCCTGGTACATGAATCATAAAACAGTGAGTATGCAGGTACAGCAAGTGATTCGGAAAGGAAATGGAATGTTGGTGTTTATTGTAGGGGAATGGAATATAACAGGAGGGGAGGTCTTGCTACAGTTGTATTAGACATTGGTGAGACCCACATCCAGAGTACTGTGTACAGTTTTGGTCTCCTTATTTAAGAAAGGATTTAATTGCATTCGAAGCAGTTCAGAAAAAAGTTCATTCAACTGATTCCTGGGATGGGGGGGGGGGGGGGGGTGGTGGGGGGTGGGGGTTATCTTCTTGGAAGGTTGGACCTGTATCCATAGGAGTTTAGAAGAATGAGAGGTGATCTTATTCAAACATATAAGATCCTGAGAGGATTTGATAGGATAGATACTGAGAGGGATGTTTCCATTGGTGGGAGAGACTAGAACCAGGGGACACAATTCAATCCAAAGTTTAAAAATAGTAAACATTTTACCCCAGAGAGCAATGGAGGCTGGGTCACTGAATATTCATAAAGCTGAATTAGATTCTTGACCAACAAGGGAGTCAGTGTATATGGGGGTACACATGAAAATAGAGGTCACAATCAGATCAGTCATGATTCTAGCAAATGACAGACCAGGCTTGAGGGGTTAAATTTTAAAAACTTATTTATTGATTTACCAGATGTGGGGCTTCACTGGCTGGACCAGCATTTATTGCCCATCCCTAACTGCCCCTTGAGAAGGTGGTGGTGAGCTGCCTTCTTGAACTGCTGCAGTCCATGTGGTGTAGGTACACCCACAGTGCTGTTAGGGAGGGAGTTCCAGGATTTTGACCCAGCGACAGTGAAGGAACGGCCGATATATTTCCAAATCAGGATGGTGAGTGACTTGGGAGGGAACTTCCAGGCGGTGGTGTTCCCCATCTATCTGCTGCCCTCGTCCTACTCCTGCACCTAACGCATAGGTTCATATCACACCACATCCTGAAATCGAATTAAAGTTAAGGAATGAAGGAGGTGGAGTGAGAGAGAGACAGTCACAGGAGGTTGTAGAACCACAGCGAGTGTGTGGAACAGTTATTATTCAAAAAAAGATGGGACTAAAGAGCAAGAAATTAGGAATTCACTGGGATGGATATTAAATACACAAATATCATTGAGAAAAGCTAATGGAATCTTGGACTTCATTACAGAAGGGCAGATATTATGTGTCAGGCTCAGAGGTGACCTTTCCAAGCCATTGAAGCTTCTCTTCCACATTAGTCATGAGGGTCTATCTTTCTCCTATTCTACCATATCCTTCACATCCTTCAAGGTCATTGCTACCACGTCAATACCTAGTTACATTTTCAACATCTCCGGTGGTGCCTGAGCCTTGGTGTAATGGGACATTACATCCTCCTTTCATGGATTCAACCTTCTCGGACCTAATTCCATATCTTAAAAGTTGCAGCTGAGTTCGTGGTATCACATTTGTGAGATGGAAACCAAAAATAGTCCGTGGCTGAAGCTGGGATGCAAGGCGGGTAATCATTTGCACAAGATGTGCAGATATAATTCAGTGTTCATTCTAAAGTCATAAATTCTGTCCTTATTTTTCTAAGCAATTGGGTTTTGTATTTGTAAGTAGCGAAACTGACAGCAATTTGTGAATCGCAGTGGTTACCATCAGATCAGTGTCCCTGAGATGGAGAGAGTGTATCAGGATGCCGGCCAGGCCAGGTGAGAAGTGTGCCTGGCCTGTGTGGGTGGTGAGTGGTCCCATGGACAGGATGAGGACAATGACAGTGAGTGTGAGAGAGTGAATGGTGATGTCCCTCACACTGACAGTGAGTGAGGGCCCTGTGGGTGTGTGATGGGTTTGTGAGTGTGTGAGTTGAGAGTGATGAGAAGAGTGACTTACCCTGGGGAACATCCTCTTGTGGCACTGGGTAGGTGTCCCTCTTTTGCAGGGTGTTGGCACTGACCATCACTGCCACCGCCTCCCGCGCTGGATTGGTGATGTTGCTGCCCATCCTGCGGCCAGAGCGGGGGTGGAGGACATCACGTGAGCCTCCACTGTGTCCAAAAGGTGCTTGAGGGACACATCATTGAACCTGGGGGCTGCAGCCATCCTGCCTTTCGGGGCCATGTCTCCCGTGCAGCTGGTCCTGGGCTGGAAGCTCTGAGAGGTGTTTGTGTGGCTGGACTTTAAACATGGTGCCCGGAGTGATGAAGCGGTGAGGGGACGGTGTGGTGGGTGAATGAGAGCCTGATCACCATGGAAACGGCCTGTTTCCTGGGAATGAATAATTAATGCAGCGGGTTTGAGATGATACGGTGTGAGAAACCACCATTGTGACTGGAGGGGTAAAATATCATATTACCCACCCGCTACTGCACCTTTGTGGAAATCTGGGATGATTCAACCCTTTAGGTCCTCCTCACAACTTACTTTCCTACCTACCTTTGTGTCATAGTAATCTGTAACTTTGCGTTAGCCACTGATGCCTACCCATGCATGAATGAGGAAATAAAAATGAACAATCCACTTGGAGCTGAAATACTCTCACCATAAAAGCAACACAGCTTTCCCTGGGCCAGGGTAGAGAGGAGCAGGTAAGACTCAGGGTGACTCACTGAAGAAACCTCTTCAGCTGTGCCTTCCTGTGAGACGTCAATCCCCCGTCCAACTCTCAGCGACTCCATTGTTCTGACAGCGAGTTCTGTCTGAAACAAAGCCAATGTGAAAAATGTAAGCAGCAGAGAGGGAGCATCACCTCACAATGCCCTGTGCCTTTTGTGCACTCTGATCATTTAGCTCATTCCGCAGGAAACCAGCCAACAACCATAGACTGCACTGGTAAATAAGCCAAACCAACATGATGCGTGCCAAACCATTCCGACCAGTGCCAGACAAAACTCACCCTCAGGTCAATGCAATATTACTTCCTTTCTCATTGAATCAAGACACTAACCTTTCAGTTTTAGAACTACCAGTTCTTTCTGTTTTCAGTGACATGAACTACATGAGTTCCACTGAGTGAACTGCTGTCAGGAACGGAGCTTTTACTCTGTATCTAACCCCGTGCTGTACCTGTCCTGGGAGTGTTTGATGGGGGCAGTGTAGAGGGAGCTTTACTCTGTATCTAACCCCATGCTGTACCTGTCCTGGGAGTGTTTGATGGGGGCAGTGTAGAGGGAGCTTTACTCTGTATCTAACACCGTGTTGTACCTGTCCTGGGAGTGTTTGATGAAGACGGTGTAGAGGGAGATTTTACTTTGTATCTAACCCCGTGCTGTACCTGTCCTGGGAGTGTTTTTTAATATCGTTCACAGGATGAGGGGTTCACTGGCTGGCCCAACATTTATTGCCCATCCCTAATTGCCCTTGAGAAGGTGGTGATGAGCTGCCTTCTTGAACTGTTGCAGTCCCTGTGGTGTAGGTCCACCCACAGTGCTGTTAGGGAGGGAGTTCTAGGATTTTGACTCAGTGACAGTGAAGGAATGGTGATATATTTCCAAGTCAGGATGGTGAGTGACTTGGAGGGGAACTTCCAGGTGGTGGTGTTCCCATCTATCTGCTGCCCTTGTCCTTCTAGATGGTAGAGGTCGTGGGTTTAGAGGGTACTGTCCAAGGAGCCTTGGTGAGTTCCTGCAGTGCATCTTGTAGATGGTACACACACTGCTGCTACTGTGCGTCGGTGATGGAGGGAGTGAATGTTTGTGGATGTGGTGCTAATCAAACAGGCTGCTTTGTCTTGGATGGTGTCAAGCTTCTTGAGTGTTGTGGGAGCTGCACTCATCCAGGTAAGTGGGGAATATTCCATCACACTCCTGACTTGTGCCTTGTAGATGGTGGACAGGCTTTGGGGAGTCAGCAGGTGAGTTACTCACTGCAGGATTCCTAGTCTCTGACCTGCTTTTGTAGCCACAGTTCTTATATGGCTGGTCCAGTTCAGATGCTGGTCAAAGGTAACCCACAGGATGTCGATAGTGAGGGATTCAGTGATGGGAATGTCATTGAATGTCAAGGGGCTATGGTTAGATTCCTTCTTGTGGGAGATGGTCATTGCCTGACACTTGTGTGGTGCGAATGTTACTTGCCACTAGTCAGCTAAAGCCTATATATTATCTAGGTCTTGCTGCGTTTGGACATGGACTGCTTCAGTATGTGAGGAGTTGTGAATGGTGCTGAACATCAGTGACCATCCCTACTCCTGACTTTATGAGTGAAGGAAGGTCACTGGTGAAGTCCGAGCTCACTACCCAAAGGAGCTATTGCAGTGATTCCCGAGACTATATTTGGACAGAAATCTACTTCACCACATCCTCATCCCCTTACCTGTCACTAATGCATTTGTCGAAGATGTTATTGGGAGGAGTGACCACTGCAGACCCTCCATCATGCTATGTTGCATAATGAACCATGCTAAACTGGATAGATTCAGAACAGATCTAGCAACTCAAAACTGGGCACTTGTGATGCGAGTTGGGCCATCAGCAGCAGCCAAGTTGTATTCGAGTACAATGTGTAACCTCAGGATCCTATGTAAGTGTCACTTTACCATTGCTAGGGGATCAATCCTGGTTCAATGAGGTGTGAAGCGGTGCATGCAGGAGCAGAATCAGGATTAGCTAAAAATGAGGTGCCAACCTACTGAGGCTATAACACAGGACTTCATTTATATTAAGCAGTGGAGCAGCATGCAATAGACACAGGTCAAAGATCTACATTCCTACCAGTTTTGAAGTTGCTCGAACATTAACCAACTAATGGGAGGGGGAGGCTCCACAAATTAATCATTTTAAGCACCTTGATTAGATCACCTTTTAATCTTCCATACTCAAAGAAATACAAGCCTTGCCTACACCAACATATAGCTTGTATTTATATAGCATCTTCAAAATAATAAAACACATCAAAGTACTTCACAGGGGATGCAGCAAAGCTCATTTTGACCCCGAGTCACGTGAGGTGATACATGCGCAGGTGGCCAATAACTAGATCAAAGAGATGGGTTTTGCAGAGCCTCCTAAAGGAGGAGAGTGAGGTAGAGAGATGGAGGGGTTTAGGGAGGGAATTCCAGAGTTTAGGGCCCAGACAACTGAAGGCACGGCCGCCAAAGGCAGAATAATTAAACCCAGGAATGCACAAGAGCTCGGAATTGGATGAGGATTGATATCTCAGAGGGTTGTGGGCTCAAAGGGAATTACAGAGATAGGGAGGGATGAGACCACAGCGGCGTCTGGAAAACAAGGGCAAGGATGTTAAAGCCAAGACCCCAGCAGCTAAATAACAGCAGTGAGGGCAGCGCCAATCAGTTTTCCAGCAAATACATAACCCACCTTCTGAATTTAATGCAGAGAGAAGGCATTTACTGAACGTTGTTTTCTGAAGCCGTTATCTCTCTTATCCACAGCGTGACCGACATGAACGCAGCATTGAATCCTGGGCAGGCTGAAGTTTGGCCTTTTGGTTTCTTCTTCTGTCTCTTGTGTTGGAAAATCTCTTGCTTTTAATATGTCACTGGTAGATTTTCCAAGATATAAAGTACTTCATTAAATACCCGCTGCTGAGTTCACCAGGAGCAGAAACCATCGCCTGCCCGATGCAAAGGGTATGCCAGCGGGAGCTGGACCATTCCGTGCTAGAATATCTCCCATCCAGCGCTTGTTCTTCCTCAGTGTTCATACACACACTTCCTGGCCCTTTGGGGAACGCTGGGAAGGATCCCAAGCGGATCATCGGGTCTGTTGAGCCGTGGACACAAACCCGAGGGGCTTGACCCTGGAACGTCTGAGCCAGAGGTAAGGACAGCCCACGGTGCTAGAATCCTCCTGGGTGCCGGGGGATCCTGCGGTAATTATGGGCCGAATTTTGCCCTTGATGGAGAGCCGACGCCCGCCGCCGAAACGGGGCCCGCCGCCATTTTGAGTGGGCGGGGCAATAAAGGCCCCGGCCAGCGGTCTGTCCAATGGGAAGCGCTACGTCCTATGCATAGTGCGGGATTCCCCAGCTGTCAAAGTGCTCTCTGAGGCTACGTGCTGTCTCAGGGAGATTAGTGTCAGTGCACAAAACTCTAAAAATAGAGAAATAAAAATATTATTAACATGTCCCCCTCATGTGACAAAGCCACACGAGATGGGACACGTTAATAAATATCACATGACATTTATTACACTTTTTACAAAAGGAACAGGAAGCCTCGTCCCGCCGGTGGATGAGGTTTCCTGGATAATCAGAAGGCGCTGGGGCTCCTGGCCTCAGACTGTGACCCCTCCTGGCCTGTCCACCAGCCTTCAGCTTGGACGGACAGGTCTTTAATTACTTTAATTATCCTGTCAGTGACCTCAATCGGCCAGTGACAGGTCAGCAGGGGGACAGCTGATTTCACTGTCCGCCCCCCTTCCTAAAAAATGTAAAGGGACTGGGAAGATGTCGGGGGCTCCGCCTGATGTCCTCCCACATCATTTTCCCCTCGGTGAGCGGGTCCCCCCTCCAAATCACTGACAGGAAAATTCTGGCCTATGGGTTTAGCTAGTGTGTAATGTACCTTTAAGAATGATACTTGTGAAGGAATATCACATGATCTGTGGTAACCAATAGCAGAGTAATGCGGGTTACTTCAGCAGTCAGTGTGGAGATAGAGTTGGAGTTGAAAGCACACGTGTAGCTCTTTTGGGTCAAAGCCAAATAAACTAAACTAACAAAATCAGCGACAAAGAATAGGGCGGCCTCTTAAAGGGAACCTGCAAAAACAAAAGGCAAAATTCAAGGGCAACTTATAAACATCCAACCAAAATATGATCAAAGGGGGTCAATAAAACACCCCAGTTCCCCCGGTGGGCACCGGGCATGGGAGGCCTCGAGGGTGCCAGCAGACACCACGTGCTCCCTCTCCAGGAACACCCGGCTGTGTATGTAGCCGCGGAAAAGGGGCAGACAGTCGGGTGGGACAACCTCCTCGATCGCCCGCTGCCTGGACCTGTTAATGGCCAACTTGACCAGGCCCAGGAACAGGTTGACGAGCAGGTTCTCCTCCTCCCTCTCAGCTCCCCCGCCCCTCCGCACCGGGTGTCCGTAGATCAGGAGCGAGGGACTGAAGTGCAAACAGAACAAAAGCAAAAGGTTTTTTAAATAACTGAAAAGGGAGTGCAGCCTCAGACACCCTCTATATACACGATCCACGGACTCCACAAGGCCGCAGGTCTCATGGGAGTCGGTGAACCGACACATCCTGTTGTTGTATGGGGACTGCTGCGTGTAACACCCTCCACCCCCAGGCCCCTCATGGAAAGGGGGTGGACACCCCTGTAGAGAGCCCCTCCCCCCCCCCACTAGGGGTGGCAACAAGGCAGCCAGGTCATGGCTGGGCGGCGGGCGAGAGCAAGGAAGGGAAGGGGCACAGCAGCAGTGCGTACAGCAAGCCCCTCCACACTGTGCTAAAGGGCGTGGAGGACATTTCCAGCAGGTGACTCAGGTTGCAGGAAACCGGCTCCCGAGGGAAGGCTCGGGGCCTGGGACCAATGTGGAATTAAACTTAAAGAAACGTCCGCAGATCAACTCTGTCATTAATAGTAGCAACTCAGTCACCCGGCAACAGACCCACAATCATTGATACGGCTCAATCGTCAGCTCGGTGGGTAGGTTCTTACCCCCTGAGTCAGAAGGTTTTGCTTTCTTGCGATGAGGGTATTACTGGCTAGACCTGCATTTATTGCCCAATCCTAATAGTCAACCTCATGGCTATTGGTCACACATTGACCAGACCACGTAAGCTTTCCTTCCCTAAAGGGCATTAGTGAATTAATGAACCAGATGGGCTTTTACAGCATTTATTAAATTCAAATTCCACCAACTGCTATTGTGGGATTTGAACCCAGGTCCCCAGAGAATTACCCTGAAGGGGGGGGGGCGGGCTGCTGGATTACTGGCCCAGCAACAATACCACTGCACCACCACCTCCCACTCCAGCAATTTGAGCTCATGGTTCAGGCTGACGTTCCCAGTGCCAAAACCGAGGGAGCAGAATGCTACCCGACATTTAACTCTAAAGCATTGGTTTTTACCAGAAACAGCCAAGGACTCAGTGCCAAGCCCTGTGGAAACAGGTGCCCAGAACACCCAGTGACCATTCCCTTTCACTTCCTACCACTGAGGCTGTTTTGGTCGACCTTTCCTCTTTCTCTTGGTTTCTTTGGGCTGTTAATTTCCTGATCAGTTCCAAATGGAACCGTGTCCAAATCCTTGCTGAAATCAGTGCAGACCACATCAGAAACACTCCACTCCTTGGGCAGAGTCATCCCAGCTTTGCAGACGTCACCCACCGGCCGCAGTGGCAGCTTTTCACACCGTCTCGTCCCCGAACCCGCCACGTGACTTACGCATTCCCGGGAAACACGCCATTTCGAAGGCGGCCGGGCCTCATTCGCCCACCATGCCGTCACCTCACCGCTGCGTCACGCCAGGAGCTATGTTTACCGTCCAGCCGCGTACACACATCTCAGTGCTTTCAGCCCACGTCTACTGCAGGGAAGATACCCACGAGAGGCAAAGAGACTGCAGCCCCCAGGTTTAATGACGCGTCACTGGAATGCCCCTTGGACACTGTGGAGGCCCCACCGTGATGTCCTCT